>JAHQIW010001504.1:0-54641 GCA_019055375.1 Parelaphostrongylus tenuis
AGGTTAATCTCAGGAAGCACTGCTTGCAAACTCCTTGCCTCGACAGGATACGGATTTGGTGATGATGAGTGGGTTCTTGCATTGACTACAGGTAACCTTGGAACATTTCACTGGACTGATCACTACTACTGAATCCCGTCCTTTTTCAATTTTTCAAGTGTTTTAAAAATTAGTGAGTCTTATTATAAATTGATAGCTTATTTTAAGCCTTTTGGAGGTCTGACATGGCACTTTCAGTGCTAGATATACGCTTCGGCTTCTTCGCAAGCTTCGTCGGAATCACGTGTCTTTCGGTTCGACTGTTTTCCTATATCTAAGGGTAGCGGCGACAAACATGTTTTACTGCAGTCGTTTCCCTAAAATATGTTCAGTGTAGCATGTCCTACGCCGCCACACTCAGTCGTCGGCATCGACTAAAATTCGAAAGGCACGTGCTACTGATGAGACTTACTAATGAGTCGAAAAGCACATCCAGCACTAGAAATGCCATATCAAATCTTAGAGAAGCATGAAGCATTCGATTAGATTATATTGAAATTTGAGCGAGGTCTGAATAACAGTTGAATAGAAGGAATTGCTGTATGCTTTCTAGCAATATTGTGTTTTAGATGTGCAACTCTCCGAAACAAATAATAACTCCAAATTTACTAATGATTGAAATTCTCAGGACGATAGATGGTTAGTTCGAAATATTGAGTTTCACAAGAAATTTGTTGGGGACAAATCTTGAAAACACACTACGAGACATCCACACTTCACTCTGTACATAGCTCCTTGCTATTCGTGAGAACAAAAGATTTCGGTGAAGTCTAAGAATCAGACTCTTATGTAGGTGTAACAAAAAAAGTTTGTTCCGTTTTGTGGGTGTAGATATCGCATCATACTGATTTCCCAATCAATGAATTTTTTCTTGAAATAACACGTCTATTCAACACGTTGAAGGATAACAGGAAAGAAAAAGTTCTGTTAGAAAAGATGAAGTGCTTGTTCATTTATGCAAATGCTGGGACAAAGTGGTGATAGTACTACTTCTGCCAGGCTTAGATGACCAATGCCACAGATTGAATAAGCAGTTCCTTGCTGCAGAATTTTTGTCGATTTAGCTCGCTCAAACGGATGTGTCGCAAAATATACGTAACTGGGACACTAGAAGATATTCATTTCGTTGAACTTCAATAAAGCACAGGGAAGCAATCCGTTTCCATTCGTCTTATTGTTAGGTACAGTCAAAGATCATTGTTTACATAATTGATATTGAAATTGGCTAACACTAGTTAGCTTTCATTTCGTGTTATAAGAACGATGATATGAGCAAAGCAAGAATTTATCTTCCACCAGCAACCACCTTTCGCTTGTTGCTCTATTTTTATGTTCGCACGACGCTCCGGAAAGTGACAACGGTAAATTTTGGTGATATAATACCGTCCTATCTATCAATCTTCCTACGCCGACATTACAGAGCTGATAATAACGTTGATGATGATATTTTAGTTGTGAATTTTGTTCTTTGCATCGGGGGAAATAGGACGGAGAGGTATTATGTGCTCTCTTCATCCTGCAGTGAGTCTGAATGTGGGTCACACCTTCAAACAGTAACTTAGCAGAAACAGGCGACAAATCTTTTGGTGTCTAGCAGTGTGTTGAAAGTGCATAAGGTCGCTCTTGGCCGGTATTTAATCCTTTATATGTCACGTGAATGTCCCTAAGTATTACTTCGTCATTAACCTTTAAGGAACGACAATGTACACGGTTGTTGGAAAGCCTTCACCGCTGCGAAAAAGTTCTCTTCGAGACATTTAATCATAATTCAAAAGCATAGATCTTTGCGATTTCAAAAATTTATTTAACTTCAGAAAAAAGCTTTTTATTACGTTGTAACAGCGATAATGAAATTACTTTCCACACTTAACTTTATTCATTTGCCCGACTGGGGCTGCTATATGGGTCTCCACTAAAGTTTAATAATGATTAGATAGCCCAAATCTGTTAATTCTGGTGATAAAATTGTTTTTTTTTTGAGAGGCTGCCATATAACGGCGTAGGAGCGAAAAGATGGTCACATTTCACGGCTAAAATGCTAGCCCGTCGCTCGGGCGTCATAGATGGTTTATTGGTAATTATAGGTGAAGTTCATAACTCAAAGGTTTCTTATCGATACGTGAAGAATGGAATATTACGAATGAACCTTCTACGAAATTTTATAATGCAGTGAGTGACTACTCCTTTTGAAACCCTTCATTTTTCGCCAGTAATATCACATCCTTGTACAGAAAAAAATTTTTTTTCAACCCCTTTCGAGCATTTGTATCGCCTGTCTTGCGAGAACGTAGCTTGAAAACACATTCTCTACAATTAAACAACTTTGATCGAGGTTTATGTGGAGATTTCTTAAATGTGTAGCTCAAGTGAGTGTAGGAAGAGTCTGCGTTCATTATTGCGCACGATGCGTTACTCCCCTAGCAGCACCCATACTCTCGCAAACATTATAGCAGTTATTCGATAGCTCAAATCTTAAGCAATTAAAACATGTACTACATTTTTGAAAGATCTTTGTGTTACACTGCAACAGGGAAAAAATATGTTATTTAACACTTTAGCATCTTTTAATGAACAACGCTTTTGCTCAAGAAATTCAGCAGCTCTTCGACAACACAAATCTTGGAAAATTTGACTGTATGTTAAGCGGTAACAAATTTTTAAGCCACTCTCATTCGCTGAACTGGCAAGTTTTATAAGAGTACTTGTAGCTATTAGAAAGCTTGATTTTCTCCTTTCAACTATACTTCGCTGGTTTCTTCGAAACATCCTTTTGAAGTTTCTGTCGATGCGGTGAAAAAGTCCTCCAATGAAATGACAATTGTTGCCGATGTTTTGATCCATAATGCGGTAGATCACTGTCGAGTCACGCGGTGGGTCAGGCGATTATCTCAGTAACAGTCGTTGCTGCGACTTCCCTTTAAATTCCACTTAGCTATGAATCTTCTCGGCAATATTGCTTACAGGCCTATTCACGGAGCGGAGGAACGGGCAAAGGAGGAGCACCGATCGCGTTTGAAATATTGTTATTTAATTTGGGATTTTCCACCACATCGATAGCACCTACAAATAAAAACGTAGATTTTGATTCTTCGAAAATTGCCTAAACGCTGATATGCTTTTCGCGCTTCCAGCATTTCATACGCACGGTAAAAAAAGGCGAAAGGCGAATGAGAAACGAACTTTTATTCTGTATGCTACTGTGACATAAAAGGGTTATCTGAAAAACCGCCAATGCATACTTGTAGCCAGAGGTTTAAGCTTGCTAATGTTTACTAACGCTTCTTAGAAAAAATCCTGACCAGCAAATGAGGTCGACTTAAAAATTTATCGCCGCCTAACGCATAGGTACTGGATACTTTTACTTCACCTTCAGAGCATTATATGGAAATCATTTGAGAAAATAAAATACACCTTTCAGATTTGTGATGTTCAAACTGTGGAAAATCACTAAGGCTTTGAAAAGAAAGAAAAAAAAATAGTTTACTTGAATATGGATGCGGATGGGAGGGAGGTGTCGAGAAAACTTCTCTGGAGACACATATTTCTGACCAGTAGCTTGCATAATGCCGACGTTCTAAGCCTTTTATTCAAAGACGTCTGCCCCTTACCGTTCAGTATTCTTTTACTATCCATAAGTACTGAACCTTTTCTCGCTTACTTCAAATCTGAATATATGCAAAAAACGAATGACTGTCATAAACTTGATTATAGTGAGAGTTATCGATGAACTGGTATCGAAACAACATTCATTATCATTCCTGTTGTAAATTACTCATTGATTTTATTTTTATTCACTATGATGGCTCTTGGGTGTTGTATAAAACTGTGATAGATCAAAATTAGAGTTTTTTATTGTGGTACCCTCGATACCCTCCATACAATACAATACAGCTGACTAATTGTCAAATTCAGCATAACTCCGTAATGAACCAACGTTTTCCTCTATACAGGGCAATATATCTAAACCGAAATCAAATGAGCAAAAAGAGAAAATTTTTCTTTTTTCTATTTCCAAAGTAAAAACGAGATTTTTGCAAAATTTTCTAGAAAGCGCAAACCATAGCCGTCCCTTGGGGTTACAGATGAGCAATGCTCGCAAACACACTTTGCCGCGTAGCGCAATGGGTAGCGCGTCTGCGTACAGAGCAAAAAATTGCCGATTCGAATCGTGCCGTGGTCACAACGTTTTGTTCATGCTGCGTTTTTGGGCAAAATGTAGTCTCCAAGCCATCTTCGGGATTTGTGCAGAGTATCAGTATGGTCTTCCTTTATACTCTTCTCAAAGACTACCATTCGGACTGAAGGCCATACAAACAGAAAGACCACCATACAATGCCACTGATACGTCTCTGCCAATGAAGCAGAAAATTGTGGATTCGAGTTTACCGAAACCTCCGTTAAAGTCGCATTTTCTGGCACCCATAATTTATTCTGAGTAATCTCCACAACTATCTTCCCTATGCAAGAAAAACGAAGTCTCACGCAAATCACCTAGTCCCAATCCGAAACGTGATATAGTTTATATTAATGCCATGACTATACAGCTCTGAGATGATTTAAATTAATCGTTTCCCCGAAATTCTTACTCCAGACGAAGACCAAGATCACGATGAGTGTAGGTTTTGCCGCGCAATTTCACCTATATCAATGTTACACCTTCATCCTCCAACTTATGTACATAGAATTAATTACATTTATTATTTCATTAAATGGATATTCGGACTTTTATTTCAGCCAGCTTTACAAACAGGCTGAACTCACCGATAAACGTTACACGTGCGTCACAGGTAGAGTGTGACGCAGATAACACAAATAATAAAATTGAATACAAGAACCATCCAGTTTCTTTCACAAAACACACAAGAGATAGTGCCATTTTCGCAGCACAAGATTCTTCTGAATTTACCCTGAAATGCTTGTATATCGGCTGAAATGAATTTGTTAGAACAGAAATGCGTCATTGTTTTTCTTCATAAAGTCAATTGTGCATATCGAAAATGTAATGACGGTAATTGGAAGTTTCGTCAAAGCTAAGGTATGTAGAAGGTTATGATGCTTGATCTTCCAAACAAAGACAACGTAGCACTCTCGTTAAGGAATTCATTGCTAAAGAGTAAGGACACGTGAGTGGAGGTGGAGTCATAATCACTGTTTCGTCCACTATAGCACTATTTTTTTCTTTAGGCAGTTCCTGAGGTGTTAATAATAGTATTGCTTCTTTCTGATCAAAGGAAACGTATGGAAAGTCGATCTCATTCGCTGGAGAAGACTTTTTCACAGGGGTGCTAGTAACCATTCGAAACTGAGACTTGAGGCTACAACGTGACGTCGCCGTTTTTTTTTTTTTTTTTTTGAAAGATCCATTATAATGCTCTAACATTCCAATATAATCAAGTATTATAAGATCACGAGTTTTTTCGTTTGTCTCGTCTATATTTCACTAAACAAAACTCTTTTTCAGAGCACCAATGCTCAAACTATAGCACTAGATCCAAAAAACTTAAAAATGTGTTTGATTTCTGAAAATGCCCCGTTGATCTCCTCTGGCTTTTTGATTTGTGCTTCAAGCCTCGCCGGGCATAGCTCTTTCTTTAGACTAATAGTAATCATCTGAAGCGTATATGTGATTTTGACGGTTGCTGGAATAGCTGATTTTCGATAACGTTGTTTACAGGCTATTCGACAAAGCGTGGACCATGGCAGGAGGCGTGGCAAGAAGCTAGGCGAGGCGAGACGTTTGACATTTTGTTGTTCAATTGGGAATTTTTCCTCCATTTTCAAAAAAACTCTAGATAAAACGATCGATTAAGGCGCTACAAAAATTTTTCTCCACATTGATATACTTTTTAACTTCCGACGAATTCTAAGCGCGAAAAAAAATGGGGCAAAAGGCGAGTGTGGAAACGCAATTTTTGATCTGGATGTTAACAACATTACATAAGGGTGTTTTAAGAAAGCGGTGACGTGGAGACGTAGTTTCAAGTCTCAGCTTTCGAATCGTTATTAACTCTCCCATGAAAAGTTTTCTCCAGCGAATGAGATCGGTTTTTCATTTGTTCCCTCCTAATCAGAAAAATTTACAGTATTTATTGAATTCAGTGATGCAATGCAATAATACAGTGTAGTATTGCAACACAAGCAATTCAATAATCGTACAACAGCTAATGGTTCGGCGAGCTCGCCTTCTCCAAAGTCTGGAAATGTCAAACTGATCCGCAATATACTTGATCAAAGGCCACCATAACCTCAACAGAAAACGAAAGAAACGAATTTTGAATTGCATAATGAAAAACTGCATTTTTGAAACACTCATTTCTTGAAGTTTTAGGTCTTTTAATTATTCATTGAAGACTATCCGCTAAGAGTCAGTGCATGAGTAAGGCTGTAAATGACTCAAGCCGGAATGATTAGCCTAAGGTATGGTGAGAGGTCACGCGTTATTGCCAGGCACTGTTCGTTAAGGCTCATTTCTGGGATTTCACTATAAATTCAGAAGGCTTTCAATATTTCACAAGCGGGTGTCTTTTAATCCTGTATAAGAACCGTGAACTTAACGTTGAAATTTGCTCCTGTATATTTTGTTACCTATGAGTGCCTGGCTAGTGGAGCTTTTGGGTCGAAGATGAAGATGTTTGTGGAGAATACTTACAATGAATTATCAGTGCTAAAAAATATGGCTTTAACGGAGATTCGATGTATTCGTATCCAAAAATTTCTGTTTCATTAGCAGGCACCCATCAATGGCATTGTATGGTCCTTCTCTTTGTACGGCCTTCAGTCAAAATTGCAGTATTTAAGAAGAATATAAAGAACGACTATGCTAATGTTCTGCACAATTTCCGAACATTGCTCGGAGATTACATTTGTACCAAAACGTCAAAAATAAATTATATAAATGAGATTATATTGTATACATTTGTGTATATTTGTATAATAAATAAAATTATATTTGTACCAAAACGTCTAAAATATTCAAAACGTCACGACCACGGCAGGATTCGAACCTGCAATCTTCTGCTCCGTAGGCAGACGCGTTACCCGTTGCGCCACGCGGCCACGTCGAGCCATTCGTTATAAACGCATTATTCACCTGTTAATAGCGAGGTCATACCTGTATACAGATATTTACGTGTGGGTCCACGGTTCCGAGAGGGTTAAGTTACTTTAGCCTTTAAATGCGGTTTGATCTTACCGCAGAATGCTACCGTGTGCTTTAGGTTAATAATGGTAAATCGTTATTCATTTAGGAACACTATGAACACGCAGTATCCCTGTGGCGTCGAAGTCAATAATGTCATAACAAAAATGCAAATGGCTCAGCTACTTCAGGTTACTATGATATCATCTGTAAATTTGATTCGGATTTCATCTACAGTTCACTTTTCTCACAATATTCTCATTTATGCTTAGGTTTTTCCCCTATTGTCGAATATCGTCGAAAATGAAACTCTCAGAGTCGATTTGTTGCGATTGACTGCTGGGCAAGTCATTGGGTATATACATAATAAGCAATGGTACTTTATTGTCTGCATTTTTTGCATCACAGAGCAGTTTGATTTGAATCTTTGACCCTATATCTTTTTCAGGTCATTGGAAAATGTCTAATTTTTATCATCTTCAATGGTTTTGATTCTGCTCCATCCAATGTTTTCGACACACCTCCTGCTACTAACAGAGCTGAGATATTTCTCAAACGTCACTCGATGTTTTTGGAACTACTTTTGAAGTGTGATTTCGAGTTCACACTGAACTACATTCCCTGTTTTTTTTTTCGATTTCAAAGTGAAGGTCTACATATACCAGTTATATTGTTCACCAGTGAATTTCATCGTTCCGTTTCATATTGTTGGCTACTGCCCGTGAAGATTTTTATCTGATCCCTAAAGTGATTTCAATGCTTCTTCTATTTTAGCTTCGGCAAGCTTTGATTTGTTTACAAGGAGTGCTTCAGCAAAGGAATAGTTCTAGTCCTCTTGCTTCTATGCTGATCGCGATCCTTCCATGCTTCTTCAAAGTGGCTAGGTTGGGAATAACTGGTGTTTTACACTTTTGTTTATCGATTTATACCTATTTCATTTTTACTTTGCATAAGCCATCATCACAAATTACTTTGCGGATCCTAGCATTTCCTGCATTCATTCCGTTTCCTTGCATTCATTCGCCTAATGATCTCCCAATGTTTCACATGTTACTTCGGGGTGTTGCTTGACAATTTTGTCTTCTTTATGATTGTCATAGAATGATGGTCAAGTCGACTCTCCTTGTGGTCTTAAAGGCAGCTCAACTGGATGCAACTCTGTAGCGACCGTTAAGTAATTGCAAGAGATTGTTGGAGGAAGGGATTGACCCACCTCAATGTTTATCACCTTGCTTCCTCATCTACAGCGTCGTTAATTACTGACCATTGATTCCATATATATGTATGTATGTACACAGTGTATGCATACGTACATATGCATATAGAGGGTACGGGAAAATGTTCTAACAATTTTTTCGGAGATTTCAACAGTCAAAAAAATAGTCCATAAACAAACATTCATTCAATCGAAGGAATAATTGCGTTCATTGGATTAACAATAATATCAGTATTCAGAGAAATAAATAAGTAAGTTTATCAGATTAACGTATGTCGCAATATACAAAAAAGCTTACGACAAATCCTCAAAATTGCCTTTTTGGCCTCTTTACACTTGCGAAGTCGCTTGCGAAATTTTCCAACGATGCTCATATACGTTTCTGACCATAATTTCGCCCCAAGCGCGTGTCAAAGCTGTCTAAGCGCATCTACAGTAGTGTGGCGAGTAGCCGAAACTTTTTCCTCTAGTATGGAGCACACAGTAATCCACTGGGTTGAGATCCGGCCAGTTTGACGATCGAATGTCCTCACCCACAAGTCTGGAAACAGTTTTTCCAGATGACAATCATTCACAAAACCGAAAGCGCGAGAGCGCGAACTGCTGAAGCATAAATCCGTTAGCGTCAAAGTGTTGAGTAGCCCATGGCTCCAGTACGCCCGTGATACTTGCTGTTGATAGATGGTCGCGTTGATTTTGACGATTCCGTTGATGAATACCAACGACGTTATTTCTGTGGAGCAAACACCGGCTCAGAGCATCGCAGAGGCCGGGAAATGACTGCGGCGCAAGGTTTTCGCTAATATCGACTTCTGCTGACCTTTCTTAGAAAGTTCACGTCGATTCTTGCAATTGTGAAGTGGTTTCACCGCGAATATATTCTCACCCGTGAAAAGCACCTTCGTCAAGAGAGTCCAGCTATCAAATAAGTCATTCGGAGAGCCTTTCGAAGCCGTTTTTATTCCATATTTTTGTCTAGAAAGTAAACACGTACTATCCTAAAAGTGCCCAGCTCCAGCTTTTTTGACAATGTTTCGGGCTTCCCAGTCGCTGATTCCGAGCTTCTTTGCCATTTTGTGTATCGAACGCTCCAGATTTTGTTAAAATTGGCTGCAGATCTGTTAAATGTTTATCAGGGTAGATGAGGAGGTTGGACGACTTTTAAGGAGGGTGTTCAATCTCTCCAGTCTCTTGTAAACTCTATAGACAATTATTGGTTTATAACCAGTTATTTTAACAATGTCGACCGTTTTCATTGCCTTCTTTTGCAACTCAACCACTGCGATACGTTCATTTTTACCATCAGTAACTCAAGCACAACTGAAAATAGGCAAATGGAGCACATTCTAGACCAAAATCCAAAAAAAAAAACTTCAAAAAAATTGTCAGAATCAATAGAAAACATTACATCAGTGCTAGAATTAACGCAATAGCACATTCTTTTCCCGCACTTTGTACACACATGCAACTATATATATATAGTATATATATATATATATATATATATATATATATATATATGTATAATGTATATACATGCGGATGTATATAGACAATATATGCATATATATACGTGCGTATATGTTTATATGTGTAGATTTGTGATATCTATGTATAGAATATATGTGCATGTGTATATATGCTATACATGTATAATACTACTCAATTCAGGTGTTTGATGGAACTACTATGAACATATGCTTCATCCGTTATTTCGCGATGTTATCAGTAAGATCCTCGATTCTGAGAGGCAGCAAATCTACTGTACGTTATCTAGCTTTTCATATTAGTCCTAAAATGCTGTTCGTGCTTCCAGCGATTTATACTCGTGGTGAAATAAAAGTTCATAGGCGAGTGAGAAACAAAGTTCGATGCTACAACGTTAGAAAAGGGTATTTTGAAAAGCCGGCAACATAGAGTTGTAGCCAGAAATTTTGATCTAATGATTACTAACACTCCTATGAAAATTTCCTCTCCATCGAATAAGATTGGCTTAAAAATTTGTCGCCCATCTAACATATAAATACCTAGAATTGTTCTAACATCTATAACAACGGCATAGTTGTGTTGCACTTTTCCAACATTTTCTTCGGTTCATTTATCTTATATATGTTACATCAGGCCGTGTAAACAATACAGTACAGTGCGCCATTACTATGGAAAAGAGTCTGATTGTGAGTTTCCCCGTGAATAATATTAGATCGTTTCATAGGTTTTGACAATTAGAGCAATAAACAGATTCTTTAGTCAGAAGTAAGAGAATTTGTGACGAGCAAAAATGCGACTTCAGGCGGGAGTCGAACCCGTGTGCAATCTATAACGGGAAGTGTGCTGCCACTACTCTAACGAGATAGCACGCCTCCCAGGTATGGATGAAACAAGGGTTCAACTCCCGTCTGAGGTCGTGTTTTTGCTTACCACTTAAATCTCTAAGGTATGTAAGTAACATCATAACACTGTGAAAAGTTCAGTAAGACACTAGAAATGCGATTCATAAGTATTTTGAATTGCGTAATTTTAGTATCGTTCAATTGTGCATTTTCCTGTGAATATTCTGGTCTATATCTTACCTACACTTGCTCTGAAATGTAGCTGTCGTGAGCAAATTTGCTTGCTAGTCATGCACGAATGGCGCTTTGGGGAAAATTCTAGTAAAGCGGCGCACAAGATTAATGGAGCTTTCTGTGAACAGCCTCAGCGCGACTGAATCTTTAGGCTGTTATCTTGAGCTTTAAACTTCGTGAACCACTTCGCTGCCGTTCTTTCTGCAATCGTTTCATCACTCCATTCTCCATTAATCTTGCGCGCCGCTTCACTAGCATTTTTCCCTGCGCGTCATTCGTGCATGAGTAGCAAACGGATTTGAGCCCAAGACTTTTTAGCACTTTATTGATCCGTATTCAGTGTGTTTTTTTGTTCACTGTGAGAATCCTACTTCTCCCTAGCAACTCAATTCGTTGTTTCGTCTTTTTCTTTAACGTCGTAGAATACTGGTTGAACACGTCTCCTTGTAAGCTCTTGGAGATCTTGCCTGCAGCGTTCCATAGGGCGTTTGTTGTTGATTGCCGGATAGTGTTGGTGTGTTGTTTAGCCCCTCCTGCGCCGCTCCGGGCATCACAACCAATCGGCGATGATGTCCCCAAGACAGTTCCACACTGTAGCAAAAATAAGCAGATTGTTTACCAAAATGTTCACATGAAAACGTGCAATTAAGCGATATCAAAATCGTGCAGTTTTGGTTTTTTTTCTGCTCAATAACTTTGCTGTTTACTGCTCTACGGCCAAAACAAGGTGAATCTCCTAGATGAAGCCGACTCATACGTACGTTCTATCAAACGATTCCATGAGGAGATGTCATCTGAACTGTCAGCCATAGTTGTAGCATATAATATGAGAATCTGATAAAATGTCTTCCTAGTGCATAGTTTTCAAATCACGTATTTTGAAAAAATCAAAGCTTCTTGCTTTTTTTGAATTGTGCAGAGCTACCAATATCTTAACATTAAAGAACAATTGTCCAAGATAAGTCATTTTTGCCTGAAAAATTGTATGATTGTATTGAGTTGTCTCATAAACTTTTTTTCGCATTATTGTTTTATTCAGTTTTTCTATTTCAAAGACGATTATTGTCTAAGTGCTGTGGTGTGTTGGAGAATGTTTAAGTACTCTAGTCAAGGAATAGAATACTAGGATATTAGTAACATATTTTGTTACTTGGCGAGGGTCTCAGCAGTCAGACCCACAAGCTCATTCAAAGACCAAGTTCTATGCTCGGAAGGTTATGTCATAGGTAATTTTGTCATTATATCGGTTCTCTGGGATTGGCAGGACATTCTGTTTTGGAAAATGCTCGACAACAAGTGGACATTCACTGCCGACGTCTATGGGGAGCAGCTCTGGAAGTAGCCTGCGGCATTAAGAGAAGAAAGCGTCCGAACCTTGCAAAGTCGACTCACCACATTTTGGAGAAACTGGACTGGATCTCGGTACCACATCGACCGTATATCCGATAATGCTCTCGGAGTATCATCTCTTCCGCGCCCTGAAGCAATCTGTAGGAGGAGGAATTCAAAGGCTGCAACCAGGTCAAAAGTGACCTCACCGACTTTTTTTGATCCCGCCCTCATTCTTTCTGGAAATAAACAACCAATGCTTTCTCAGCAGATGGTTGCATTTGGTCGGTCATGATGGTAATTGTATTGCTGTTTAATGGATCTCTTCAAACCCTTAAGTTCCATAGGACAAACACATGTGACATTGTTTGTGGAGCTGCGCTCGGCGCGCAAGGATTTTCCACAGTACACGCCTGCAACAGAAATGTGAGGAGTTATTTGATGAATTTAGGCTATAAGAGGACATTGTCACAATCAAATGATGGGATATCACCAAAGAGATTCCTATAAAGGTTTTATTTAGTAAAAAGAACACCCATGTTTCAACAGGTTGCAACATCCTTCAGCAAAAGGAGCACATCTCCAAGTGATATAAAATATTTGTTTACACTTACCTCTTTTTTTTAATCTATGGTTTCGCATTCAATCAATAGCTTGACTCTGATTTTACTAAGTTTACTATGTGAAACGACCGTCATACATCGTTTTTACCGACCAAAAGGAGATAACGTTTTGCAGTTGTACTCCATTTTTTGTTGAATGCTGTATAAACGAATTTTAGTGAAAAAAGATGCCGAATTGTCCTAGAAATCTTTTTTTTTTCAGTGCGAAAACTTCTTAATCAGGAAAGCAACTTAATTCGAACTCTTTATATTCCTTTCGATGTTTATTTGTAAATGTACTTCAAAGCCACATTTACGCATAAATAAACGCTTTTCAAAGATATTTATATAAGGACTTTCCGGTATGTGACTATCCATAACCCAGTAGAACATAGCCTCTTTAACAACTCTATAGAACCGTCAGCTTCTGAAGTCTACTGATAATTATAAGATTTTTCGAATTGTAGACGATTTGGCATCGTAATGCGATGTCCACTATCATTTTTTGACCAACATATCATTGTTTTGTAGGTTTTTTTTGACATGTTACAAGAAAAAATAGCCTTATAAAAGTTTCCCTCTATCATATTGCGCTGGCTGCGCGATTCCGCCGCCTGTCGCGTGTAAAGTCAACGTAGGGCTCAAGGAGTTGAAAAGATGACAGCTGAACCGAAAAGTGTCTCAACTACGAAAGAAACTATGGGACAACCTAATGTATGGATACTGCTCATTGCCAGCAATATGTCATTATATGAGGGAAGGGCACAGAATAACCGTGCTGTTTAATTTATGGTTGACTTCTGTGGACCCAGGAATGTGTCCAACGATCCGTCTCTTCCGTCCCGACTATACACCGACTACAGCTACCTTTCGTTGCAGGAACCGCAGCTAAGTTGTGGAATGATTCGTGTGCGGTCTGCGCCGGGGTATTAAGTGTTGTTTCTTAATGTTTGCACCACACTTGCTCATATAACAACATCATGAAACAGTAGTCAGTACGCCGGCGCAAACCGCATGCGAATCATTCCAAAACTTGGCTTTGGGTCCTGCGACGAAAAGTCGCTGCAGGTGGCGTCCAATTAGGGCAAAGGAGGCGGAATCGTTGGACAAGCCCCTGGGTCCACGGAAGCTAAGCGGATAATATTTATGCTTCGAGGTAAAGTTCGCCTTCCATAACCAATGATAGTGAGTGACAGTTGAAGTTTTCTGAGTTTCTCAAGCGCATTTGATTTTTTTTTTAAATTTATATAGTGGAGGATTTCGAGAAAGGTCCTGTAAATTTGAAGATAACGTTCGCAATCATTGCAATGAATTCCCCGATTTTACGATACACTGGTTGGACAATAGCCGAGTATATAATTCGGTGTGATATCTGTCATCTGTTGTTTATTAAACGTTCAATTTTATTCATTTTGTTCCCGATTATAGGGCATTATTTAGATTCAAGTGGAAATCTATGCCAAGCAGCCTTAGAGAAGAACTCCGTGCTCGGGTGTTCGAAGCGATCGATGCTTATCGGGTGTACGAGGTATAGTTCTGCCACTTATCTTACTGCTATTTTTATTTTTATTGTTCGGATTTTCTTGAACAGGATGATCTGAGAAGTCGTCAAGATGCTCACTTTGCATTCAGGACACTATTGAATGCTGCGCAAGATGCGTAATCGCAATGATGGAGCACAAATGGCCCCACAATTGGCTTGAGTTGAGTTCTGATCTTAAGGAAAGGTGTCTTCGAGGTGTGTTCAGCGGTTTCCTATTTCTTTCAACTCTTTCACCTTTCACGACCGCCGCCATTTTTGCATGTCATTCACATTGGGCAGCGTCTCATTGAAAGCGCGATCTGAACGCGCGTTGAAAGCAAGGCGTACGTTGCGTAATGTCCAAAGACGTACTGAAAATCAGTGCGCGTGGCCCTGAAAGGCTTAACATTGCTCAGTACATTATCGTACCATTGTGCAACTGTGTTCGCTATTCAACGTCGATTGGTTGCAAACGTTGCTACACTGACATCCATTAGAAGTCAGCAGCGTCGCAAGGAGATGCATAGTGCCATGGTATCTATAAGTATACGTATAATGATATTGATCGTTGTACATGTATATTCTAGCATTTTGTCCGCATACATATGCACATGTATATATATATATTTATATATGTATACGTTAATATATACACATATATATTCATGTGCACATATATACACATATGTACCCTACGTGAAATATGTGCACATGCGCATGTATATGCGTATATGTACATGCGTTTTTCCCTTTTGTCTCTCTTGTAAACAACGAATCACCTATTCGTCGATTTACAACTGTGGTGTGAGCGACGCAAATTAGCGTGAGAATCTTTTGCTCTCTTTTTTCCATCTTTTTTTTCTCTTCTTTTTTTTTCGTAAAGAAATGTTCGGGACGCCGTGGCCGAGTGGTTGTAATTCTCGTTGAGGAGCATGTGGAGCCGAGGTTCACCCCCTCAAATCCTCTCCAACAGTCAACAAAAACGCCCTATGGAACGCCACAACCAGGCTATCCTCGAGTTTGCTAGGAGGTTCGCTCAACAAGTATTCTGCGCCGTTCAAGGAGAAGACGGGTAACGAATTGCATGCTAGAAGCACTGGGATCTGCACAGTAAAAAAAACACTGTGATGGCGGATTAAATAATAGGCTAAAGCCCTAAGAATAGACATGTTCATTCTGTAAAGTTTTGAAGCGCATGAATTCTGAAAAAGCAGAATCTTCATTTTCAAAGAATATCTTATATCCAGTGATGCTGAATGGAAAACTTTGACGTTAGGCCGGACTCAAATCAGCTTTTCGCCCTTTTCGGGGCGTGTGCTCTAACCCATTGCGCTATCGACGCCTGATTTTAGCACCACTCTTTCCGTGCTACACCGCAATTTTCTTTCTACTTTACCACTATTTATTACAATTTTATGATGCTATGACTGTATATCTGTTGATAATGAGTTGTATAAAAAACTATAAACCATGGACGAGAGTTGAGCCCGCGTCTCACCCTTTACGGAGAGTTGGTGTTGAGCACTGCGCTACCGGAGCTCTTATACTGCTACTAGTATTTTACGATACCTCAAAAAAGATGAGAACAGATTCCACTCTTGTACGAATTTCAAAAGTTTGCGTACCACGTAAGATTTTTGATATGCAACGAATTCGTTCTACGTTTTCTGCCACTACTCTTTTTTTCTAGTTTTCCCTAAGGCTAGAGCTTTATGGTCGCTTCCGTTCTTGGCAACATGTTTGATTGTGGCGATGTTTTGTTTGGTGTCCTTTACACTTTTCAAATGCTTCTTCCGTTCAGCGACGCGATGAGCAATTATGGTTCACCGGACGATGGAGAACTAGCAGACGACAGCCACGGTCATAAGAAAAATTGTAAGCTATCAAAGTTTTTTCTTCATTTTTCAAAGGTTTCCGATTTTCTCCTTTACGACTTTAGCCTGGTCTTCTAGGTCAGTTTTCTTTTTGCACTACATCGAACTTCATAGCCATGAAATGAAAGCTTCTCTAATAATGACTTCCTGTGTAATTTAACTAATACCACGAAGAAATTACTGATTTCCAAACGAGTCAGTATGAATTTGACCCAAACCCAGAGAAGTTTTGAGAACCTGCATTGCTTAATACTGGACATTAGCAACCAAGAGGTTTCCTTAGTAATCCAGCTACTACCACGTCATCATGTAGAGATTTCTTCGGCCAAAGTTTCGACGTCTTCGCTTTTTTCACAGCCAGTGATTCGATTCGAGCGCTGATGGCTCGAATTATCGACTATGAAGATGCCGGCGTCGAAACTTCAGCTGCATAAGTTTTCGTTAAACATCGTGGTAGCTAAATCATAAGGGAAACTTCATGATTGATCATGGCAAGGGTTTAGAAGAGTTGGTTTTCAAAGCTTCTCTATATTTAGATCAAATAACTCAGAGAGACTTCGAGACATTGTTTGATCTGTACCTATACAGAGTTTGGGAAATGAGCAATTTTTCTAGGCTCTAATATATCCTACATAAGACTCAGTTTGCCGGTAAGCTTTGTTAGTTGATGTAAAATCATTGTGGCCCACATATATTTACAACTGGGAACATGCTCACTTAATTCGGAACGAGCGCTGAGATATTCTTAAGCTTGTGGAGCTCAAAATTGCTTGGAGGCACATCCAGCAGCGATTCTAAGAAGTTTTTTTTGTCCGTTAATGGTTAAAAAATACTAGAAAAGTAGTTGATAATTGGCTGCGGATCCACCGAATTAGGTAGGTCGAGATTTACGGCTGATCTTCTTTCCAACGATCGGTCCTTTTCAATAATCAAGGTGGTCGCAAATTCTTTGGTACTCGATAGACTTATCAGATTTCATTGATGTTGATCACCTGCTATAATGTTTTCCCAGAATCAAGGATTTCTTATAGAGGTTAAGACCTGTTTAAGTAGACTTATTGGTCTTTTGTTGGTCTGTCGGTTGACTCCAATAGCAGGAATTGCTTCAATCGTGAAGTAACACGATTTGCAAAGCAGCGAACCTCTTTCAAATTTGAGAAGGCGAGCTGACTGTCTTGAGCTTTTTGGAATTTTCCAGCACGGATTCTTCGGGAGTAGTTTACCTTACTAGAATTCAATGTCACTAAGGAGGATATAACGATACTTAAAGTCGCAGAGACATCTGTATGCAATTCCGATCTCTTTCGTGGATTACAGTTGCAAGACGGCGAAACAGTTAGTAACAGTGTTGGTTGGAATTACTTTCTACGCATGTGGGACCTTGGAGTTTCTCTACTTCGCCGTTGTCCAGCTATCCAGATATCATCGATCATTCCTCTACACAAAATGTTCTCAAACTCATCTCTTCTGAGAACTGATTTTCTCCACTATGAATCTTTGGAACCAACCAGTGCTGGCATTAGATCTGTCTTCTTTTATGCGTCCAAGTTCAAAGAGGTTTTAGCAACCGTTTTCGTCACTGAGCGTTCTCCTGGAAAGCACAGAATCTCGTGAATTTGGATTTTTTGTATTTATTTATCAACTTCAAAGGTTAAGGAGAAACCATATCGTTACGAAATGTATACTAATTGAAGTGCCGTGTTTGAAATCGTTTACGAGCTGTTCGAATTTGCCTTTCCTTTCTTTTGCCCCACTATTTCTATCCCACTGTAGAGAAAGCGGTCAACATGCATTACCGTTTCCAACATAGGTTCGACAGTAGATTTGACTAACCTCCCCTATGGTTTTTTCCATTCATTAGAAAAGCACGGAGGTGCCGGATGTC
This sequence comes from Parelaphostrongylus tenuis, assembly GCA_019055375.1. Lineage (NCBI taxonomy): Eukaryota > Metazoa > Nematoda > Chromadorea > Rhabditida > Metastrongylidae > Parelaphostrongylus > Parelaphostrongylus tenuis. Next base: position 18,170 of record JAHQIW010001504.1, read on the forward strand.
CAGGAGGTTTTTTGCTTCCTAAGAATACTTTCGTAGCCTAAAATCATTACTTTTATAGTATGTCAGCGCACTTGATGTTCGATAAAGATTTTAGTTTTCAGCGAATGGCATCCTGGTCAGCCGGCGTCATTGTAGCTCCTTCCAAGTCTGCCTATCGAAAGGGTTCCACATATTTGGACCTCGCTAAGTTCTATTTTTCCATGGATTCAGTAAATTTAGCGATTTCTTCAGCGCCTCATCGTGAAGAGTCATCTTCGAATTCACTGTTTATATGCCAGACCTGCCTGAAAGGAAAAAGACCGAGTTCAGTAAAGAAGACATAGAAAGTAAGGTTTGAATTCGTTTTTCTCAAATTAACTGTTATTACCAGTTGCTTCTTCTTCAAATTTGCGTCGCTAAATTATATAGGGTTATACAAGATTTTTTTCATCACCACGTACCTTTAGATGAAGAAGACGGATTACGTAGTCGACTCTGAAAAACGAGAAAGGGATACTCGCCACAGAGACGACGAGGAAATGTTCACGATTCAGCCGAAGATAGTAATTGCTCGACTTAATGTAGTATTTCCAGAAAGCCAGAAGTGGCAGGCAAGAAAAGCCTAGGGAAAGCATCAGGATTGAGATCGAAGGGAGCGTGATCGAGATAGAGGTGATAGGCAAAAGCATAAACACGCAGGTGCTGCATCCATGCGTATTGTTTTACAAATATCACTTTTAGAAAGACGAGAGAAGGATCGTGATAGGGAAAAAACGAGGATCGTCATAGTAAAAAACATAAGGTTAGCTCAGTTGGAATGTCAGCTGTTCTATGTATCTATCTCTCTTCGTGAGGGCGCGTAGAGCAAAATGCTTAGAGGTATCTTGCGACGCAGGTGTGGCCTTTGGTTCGACCTCGTTCTCAGGGCTCACCAAAACTTCCTTCGTTTTGGGGTGGGCAAACTGGTACTAAGCTTATCGTTAGGTAGCAGCACTGATTTGATACAGCTCTGGGCCGCTTCGAGTTGTTGTAAAGGCCAGGTATACATTCAGCTAACCTTATAATCTTACAAATAGAATCGAATGCATGCGCAACCTTTAGGGATTGATCAACACCAAGAGCTTATCCTTCTTTTATATCCGTTTTTTCTATCAAAGAAAAGTGTAGACAATGTCTTTGCTTATTTTTATATTGGCATTTGAAACATTCAAAGCAAAGGTGTTCTTTCATATCTGTCTTGAAATATTTGCTGTTCCTATACCGCTTGTCTTATTTTTTATTCGGAACAGCCTTGATAGGTTTAGGAAGTGTTATTACTGTCAATATAGGCTCACTCATAATATACATTGCTCTGGGAATTCAGGAAATTTGGTTTGCGTGTACTGCCAAAGCATCATCGTGAAAAGAAACAAAGAGATGATGAGGTGGAACGTGTAAGGAAGGAACGACAAATGAAACGAGAATTCAGGTGAGTGGAAATGTTCCTCTATGTTATCTAATTCCTGAGACTTGCATTACTTTGAAAGTTTCTAGAATTAACTTATGATATAAGATCAGTGATAATCCGCTATCGGTAGCTGAAATTCGTTTGCAACGTAAAGCCGCCTGCTTCGTAATTATTAATGCTACAACTCGGTGTTTTTTTTTTGAATTTTATTGGCCTTTTACAGTCTAACACCGTCACCAGATGATCGTCTGATTGGGAATGTAAAAAGAGCGCGAGTGCAGTGCTTCTCTGGAGCGAGTGAAAAAGAAGGATACAGATAGAGTTAAAGGTGAATACCGTTCAAATTTGCTTATTAATGAATATGTTCTATTCTTTGTTCAGTAGCTGACTCTATTCCAAAAACTGATTCGATTTAGAGACAAAAAATCTAGTTCATCGGCAACGATGATCGAAACTGCATTTGATGCTGTCACGGTGTCTAAAATGGAACTAAGTGTTTTTAACCGATGAAGAAGCCTTTCTTGCAGATAGCGGTAAGACATTGCTCAGAGGATTTGACAATAAACAAAGTTCAAATTGGGTCAGGAGTTTTTGATGTAGAGATCACATCTTTTACGTTGGATTACCAGCGGGACCTCAGAAGTACTCGAAGTTTGACAGCAACCCTGAGGCTGGTGGTCATGACGATCAAACTCCACAGCATAGCCCTAGTATAAATCGTTTGTCAATTTGTTTATAGTTATTTGTTTGCTACACAGAAATCTATGAAATCGTTGAGGTTTTGTTTTTATAGTGGAATACAGTGACATGAAGTGGATGTCGAGCCGGAGTTCGATCCGTCGATAGCAACCTATGAAACATTAACTGAAGAACAAAAAGCACTGGTGAGTCACATCTTGAACATAATAATGTTTACTGATATGTAAAATTTGAGACTTCGGTCTGGAGTTGAACTCGTGTCGCACCCTTTCCTGGACCCGTGCTAACCATTGCACTACCCAGAACTTCTGTACTGCTATAATCCTATACTTTTCTTCTCTACAAGACTTGTCAAAGCCTCTCTTATTTAGTAGCGTCATAATTATTGGTTTTAGCTTTCACCGTATACCAAGAAGCGGTTAGAAGATGAATGGCAAGCTCGTCTAATAGCACAATTGCCAATCTATTATGCTTGTTTTTCTCCACATTTCTCCTCTTCCATACTGCTCAGATATTGAACACATGTTTTTTTTAGTATGCATGTACTGCCTAAATGTATTTGAATTCGACCGCGTTAATCGTGTGGAAGAAGGAACATTTGGAGTTGTCTATCGTGCAAAAAATAAGCGTACAGGTATCAGAATTATGCTCAGAAGAATGTTATATTGCCCGTTCTTGGCGGATAAGCTGTGTCATACCCCAGGCGGCAGTTGAACCCGCGTCTCACTCATACCGAGGGGTGGTCCTGAGGGTCAACTCTCGCTTAGGATCGAACGTTTTGCATGCCATTTAACATCCTCAGATATTCTGTTGTAAAGATCACGATAGTGTTAACTAAGCGGCAAAAAAAATTTGTATAGCGCTAGTATAGCGTAATGAGAATGCCTTTTTCAGAATTTGAGCGCGGTGTTGAAATTGCCGAGTTGTAAGCTTTTGGAAGGCTATTAAAATTTTTTGTTAAAAAAACTCTGTTTATCGGAAAAGATCGTTAGAGAGTTGTGCATCGAAAACTGCTCATGCCGACCGAGAGCGGTTACCGTTTTGCTTGGAAAAACTGTCTTTTATCAAAATTTTTAGACGAGAATGTGGCCTCAAAACGGTTGACAATTGAGAAGGAACGAGAACGTTTCCCGATTACTGCTCTGCGAGAAATTACCATGCTGTTGAAGGCAGGAAAACAGGAGAACATTGTGAATGTAGGTTTTGAATGGATCTAGTGGTTCATAGTTTTGTATTGGTCTTTCCATGGATATCTAGACGATGAGAAGAGAAGAATTAGATTTTTTTGGAGAAATATAGGTGCGGGAAATCTTGATAGGCAGCAACGCTGATAAAATTTACTTGGCAATGGAGTTCGTTGAACATAATGAAGAATCTGTTGGACACTATGCACAAGCGGGGAAAACTACTTAGCACTGGTTATTTTGATTCTATATCTTGTTTTTCACAAGTCTCCTTTGAATCTGTTGACCTAGATGACGTTCTAGGCAAGCAGAAGACGTTGATGAGGCAGTTGCTGTCGGGGCCTAAGCATCTTCACGGAGCTGGATTCTTCATCGCGATCTCAAGACTACAAATTTGCTCTTCTCACATAAAGAAATTTTGAAGGCTGGTTCCTTTTCTTTCAATTCCTTATATATCTATCATTTTTTTAGTACTAACTTATAACCTAATCCTTCCACTACGTGATGATGAGTTGGTACTAGAGTTATCTGGAAGATAACAGCATTGACTTCATACATCGTTAGGTTACCGTCAGTCATTGTAATGGCCAGATATTTATTCACTCATCTCAAACGAAGCCAAAAATGACAAATGCATAAAATGTTCTCAGAGATTGGTCAACTCTGAGAGTCCAATCCTCATATTTACATAACTTTCATATATGAAGTACTAGCAGTTCAGACAACAGGAAAATATAAATGTCTTTTTTTCGTGACTGGGGGAATATCATCGCTTCAATGGTTCCCCACCATACGCCCGAAATGTTGTTAAATCTAGCGTGTGGCAGATTCGTTTAGTGTTAAAGCGTTTACATGAATGGCCGCCTTCATTCTTGAAATGGAGTTGAAATGGGACATAGCAATCACATTGGTTGATCCGTGATTTTAAATAGGCCATGCCGTCTGTAAAATCTTGCCGGTGTCGTCCACGGACTTTTGAAAAATTTCTCCTATTCAACTCTTTGAATGACCTTATGTAACGTTTAGAAGAACTCAGTAGATGATCTACTCTTATCGAACATTCGTCAAGGTCTCCCATGAACTTCTGAAATTTGAAGGAAAGTTGTGGTATCTCATACTCGTACGATGTCCAATGAGGTTGTACTCTTCGGGCTAAGTGGTAGATCTAGAGAAGTCTTTAGTCATAATGACTCCATGTTTGCGCTACAGACTAATCGCTACAATGACAGAACATTTCATTATAGACCGTTAGTAGGTTTACTTTGATTCTCACCTAGTTACAACCTATTTGTGTATTCTTAGACCAGTGAAGTGAGGAACTCCTCAGAAACTCTTCATACCTTATTAAATTTATTCAATTTTATTTTTCTGAGTAGTTGGATAGGCTTTGTTCACAAAAAATCATCTAAGTTTATCATGGTTTCACAGCATTTCTATTGAACAAGCCTGTGTGGTGATGAAAGCGAATGTTAGGCCTATCAAATATTTGTCCCTTGCTCCGTCAAACCTTAATCGTTATGCTATAAGAGTTTTTCCTGATAAGAGTAGATGTAGGATTGTGAAGCAAATTACTAGGGTACTGCTTCTTCATAGTCCTTAAATTGAAGTGAGGGAAAATGGACGTGGCTTTTGAAAGAACTGAAGTTTACGATCTAGTGATATTGCTGATGTGAATCGTTTCCTTTCTAAGTATTGCAGGGCTCTCATTTGATCACTGCTTCGGTGGATTTGATGTTCTCGTTAATTGGCTAACTCATGAAGTTTGGCATTATGAAGTATAAACGGCGTTTAGTGCACATTTTGAACGATGTTGTTGATTTTTCATCGTAGACGTAGGTTATGTCGTAGATTCCCTATCCTTATCTGGCGTGAATCGGGTTACTCCTTCTCTTTACTAATTCTTCATTACTGCAAGATGTTCCGTGGTCGCTTATTCTCTCTCTCTCTCTCTACCTCTCTCCTTCCCTCCCTCTCTCTCTCTCTCCTACCTCTCTTGCTTCTCCCTCTCTCCCTATCCCATCAGATTTTTGATCGAAACTTCGATGCTGATGGGTGTGCACCTAAGCACAGCTCCAATCGATCTTTCTGTTTACCGTTTTTGGAGAAGGCATGCCAGGATGAGGCCTATAAGTGAATTTTCTGTATCACTATGTTTTGGAAGTTCATCAGCCATGAGCCTGCTTCCCTGTATGGATTTAGATGTATCTAAACATAACCTCGTGTACTTTTCATCGTAACTAACAGCGCCGTATTCGCCGGGATTATTGACTTTTGATTGAATTAGTAACTGCCAAACAGCCTCTTCCTCCCAACACGAGCCACATTTTGCACAAAAGGAGGATAAGGTTTGCCTCTTCCTCCCAACACGAGCCACATTTTGCACAAAAGGAGGATAAGGTTTGCCTCTTCCTCCCAACACGAGCCACATTTTGCACAAAGGAGGATAAGGTTTATTTGCCATATATATGTTAGTTTATCGTCCAGTGGCCTTTTGCTGTCCTCTTTTTGCTTTTCAAAACAAGATCGTATTTGTAACTAAGTAGTTTGCCAGAAAATTATCACTTTCGCTTGTAGATCGCGGACTTTGGCCTTGCTAGAGAGTATGGTGATCCTCTCAGGCCGTACACAGCTGTCTGTCACATTATGGTATCGTGCTCCAGAACTCTTGCTTGGTCAAAAGGTATGTTTCAGTTTACATTGAAGTCTCAATTACTATAGCTTATCACGGTTATTTTCAGCTCTACTCCACTCCCATAGATCTTTGGTCTGTCGGCTGCATTATGGGAGAGTTTGTTCATTTAGAGCCGTATTTCCAAGAAATGGAGAGCTTAATGAGTTATAAGATATTCATGGTGAGAGTCTTGGCCACTAGCAGACATTCTTCAGTTTGTTAAAATGTAGTATAATCTGCATTACTTTCAGGAACTCGGAACACTTTCTGAATGTATTTGGGATGGCTACAATGATCTTCCTGGTCCAAAAATGGTGTGCTATTGATAGTGCAATAGGATAGGACAGTTGTGTAATATGTTTCTTCATTCTTTTAACACTTGATCTTTTCTAGATGAATCTTGATAACTTTCCACACAACCAGCTATGGAAAAAGTTCCCAGCTGCTGTCATGAATGAGAGCGGCTTTGAGCTGTTGACAAGGTATCTCGTTGTCAGTTATTTTTTCAAATTCCATTATCATTTACTTATCTTGAGCTTTGTTCACAGTCGGTTGTACTTATCTGAAAGTACTGGAATTGATTTTGATATCCGGTCATTTTTCGACATCGGTTATCATTTTTAACTCTTTGGAGGCAACCTCTATTATTTTTATCTCATTTTTGAAAAAGGCTTTCTAATGTGCTACAGCAGTAAAAATGAAATTAAGTTACACACTCGGCGCATTTTTCGCTGAACAGAGCTTTCCCCTCAGAGTTTCCGTAATCATTCGATAACTTAATTGCCGACAATTTGAATGGTGTACTTGCTTTTTTCAAAGGACTTCTTAGTGCGTTTTAGCAGCTTGAAAAGATTGGGCTTTTCTGGCGATCCTGTTTTGAGGGCTAGAGAAGCGTGGGTGATTGTGTATCGATCGCGCTGCACGATTTATATATGACGCTCAATTTATGTTGCTGAATTTATCTTTTTTCTCCGCTTTGTAAGAGAAACGTTTAGGTAGAACGTTTGACTACTTCAAAATTTTCTACACGTTCTGCTTTAGCGAATAGACTTGGCTGCTTAGGCTTGGGCTCAACGGTGGTTTTGACTTGGCACTGTAAAATGAAATTGAAAAGCACAAGCTCACAGCCGTAGAAAAAAGTTTTTTTTCAATTACAGTACAAAGGATGTATGGTTTCCTACTAAAGGGAGGAAATTTTCAATTGAATAACGGAAAATCACGCAGGAACGCGCAGTGTTCAACATAATTTTTTTCTACTGCTACAGCGCTTTGTGAAGGATTTTCATAAACGAATTAAAGCATTGGAGTTGTCGGATTTCAGCTACCGAATGCCTAATGAAACTCTTGAAAAAAGCAGAAAGCGCGTTCTTCTTAAAGGCTTGGAAAGATGGCCGGTAACGGAAAAGTACGCAATACATTAATCTAGATTTCCATACTTTAGGTTTTTGACCTATGATCCTAAACGACGTATAACAGCGGAGGAAGCATTGACTGGCAAATGGTTCACGTAAGGGGTTTTGTTGTCTTATCGGAGTGAATCAACCTCTTTGTGATAAATCTCCTCAAAATGCCTTCAAGAGAGGTTATTTTTAGTGAGGATCCAAAACCGACTCCACCCGAAATTTCTCCAACATTCCCTGCGAAAAGAGAGCAACATCGAGCACCACTTCCAAAAGTTGATAATTCACACAAAAAGGCAGAAATAATAGTGGTTTTTCCATTTCTTGCAAGATACATTTTCTCTTCCTTCTCACTCATATTTCAGAGAGTTTTATTCTCGACTTTTCTCTGAATCACAGTTCTCATAGTACACTTACGTACCTGTCTGGAGGTCATAATTTTCGGAATCCTGAAAGAGCAAAACTCCTAGCTGATCTCAAGGTGCGATCGGATCAGGTTACATCCGGTGCATTCTCGTTGAAATTCGACAAAACGAGGTTTTAATGAAGATGTAATGGCAGTATTGTTAAGATGTAATGTCCGCTTCAATGGCAGTGTGAGTGGATCCACACCCATGATTTTAATATTGTTATCTTTTCTTAAGATATGTAAATGATTTCGTAAAGATGTCTAAATAACCAATCGCTTCGATATAAGTGTGTCTGTTGGACGTCATCTAATGTAAAGTTTCACGATTAAATATTTTTATATTCATTTTATTTTGTACCGCATGCCTACTAACCTCAGTTCACATGAAAATATAGTAGATTTTGAAAGTGGTGGAAGACAAAGTGGTAGGGTAAGATAATTCACGTCTTTGGGACGATATTTGTAGTTTTTCAATGAAAGCGGCATTCCAGAAAATTGTTCTTCAGTTTTATAGACGTATAGGTGCTATTTTGCTATACGTGGCCTCTGTAGCCTTCAGAATATTCTGCAGCGAACTAGCACTCTAGCGAAATAAGAGCTTTATTTGGACCAAAAATGCCACCATTTCTTCTCATTTACATTTGTCGACTCAGTATTCGCATTCCTTTCATTTTTGTTCTTTTCGTTCTTCAACATCTTTTCTTGTTTCAGATTTTCAGTTCTGCAACAGACTGGTTGAAGTAGTTGGTATAACTTGTTCGCCTTCAGCATTTTATGTACTGCATAAAATGCTGAAGGCGAGCAAGTTCTTGTTTTCCCTACAAAATTCATTTCATAACTGTCCTGATATTCGAGTAAGTTACGAGCCAAGTCAATAAACAAAACAAACTTGTTCTTTCCGGCATTTAGGTCCTGGAGGTGCTTCGAAGAGGTAGCGAGGCCTGATCTATAATTTAGGAATTTTGCTTTTTTTTAACTTTATTTTTAGTAAATATGCCATAAATATCTCGATCTTACCTCTTCATTCGACTGCTTTTATAAACTTCGCTCAGAAACAATCATAATCTGATCTCATGAGAGTATGTTTTGAGCCTTTAACGAAGTCTGATAAGGCACTTGTACTGATCCTAAAGACACCGTGTTACTGATAAACCTAGAAAGGCGAGATAGGCCTGTCTAGTACTGTATAAGTGCCATAACAGACCTCACTAAAGGCTCAAAATGTATTATCATGTTATAAGATTTCCATCGGTCTTAGTTTTGTTATCTTTGAAGAAATTGGTATTACGCGGCTCATTTTACGCGAATGCTGAGTGGTGTGCAAAACAGTCGACCCGAAGCGAGAATTGAACCCAGGTTTCATCTATACCGATGGCGCGCGGTACTACTACACCCAGCGAGGCTACCGCTTCGCTATCAAACCCCTTATGAGTTTAATTTCGACAGCTTCGATAGTATACAACGAGAAGAGTGGTAGCATCGGTGGTGTAGTTGTAGCACGCTCTCCGGGTATGTGGGAAACGCGGATTGAACTTTGCCTGGAAGTTGAAAGTTTCACATACGATATCCTCGCATCCTCGGATCTTTACAACATCATAACACTGCTATAACAATGGTAAAGTAAATACAGATACTATGTGGTTCTTTTGGAAAAGCTAGCTTTAGATAGTCTTCCAATCTTGTCTTCCATTTTCTCCTTATCTTTTCAACACTAACAACACGAACCCGACGAGAGTAATATTGCTAAGATATGGGAATTTTCAAGCCTAATAACAATTTCCAAATATTAAAATTCTATGTGAATTGGATTAGAACGGTTTTTTCCTTTCGAACCATATTTAAACAATCATCTCCATTTAAAATTGCCATCAAGCATTTCCCTAATGCTGACTTTGCCCTTGTTTTTACTCAGAAATCTGATTTGACTTATATTTGATCCCAGGGCTATTGCTTATACATTTTTAACTATGCGACTGAGAACTTCCCCAACACAAGTTTTTCACCAGGAGTGATCTACTTCCTGCACTCTATGGAATCTCACTTTTTTTAGAGTAATTCATGTCATAGTGTAATATCAAGTCTGGCGTCGTTCAGACTTGTGTAATAATTGTTGAGGTTCAAAAATACCCGAAAAAATCCAGTGTTCTACAGAGAGTGAGAGAGACAGAGTACAACTCGGAGAGACAAATTTTCGTGCCACCATATGTTGTTGCACGATGTCCGGAAAAGATTAACTCACAGCGAGCGCCGAGATAAAGCGAGAATTAGTAGGATGCGGTAGATAGACACGTACGTAAGGTAAGTGTAAAAAAAAGCATAGTTCAGCACGAGATGTTCTTGTTTGTTTCTTGTGCAACCATGTCTTCCACTGGTGAAAAATGAAGACGTACAAAATTTTCTTTTGCTGCGAAACTTATAGCTTACTTTTTTGCGCTATGTCCTTTCTTGACGTGGTCACTTTCGTTGCGTATTTGCCGAGATGGTAGTTGTTCGGACAGCCTAAATAGTACAACTTGGGTTCATTTAGTGGTTCGAATCCTTAGGAATGTTGTCGAAAAACGAAAACTTTCAAGCAACTATTCTTACAGCGTTGCTGACCCATCTAGCGTGGATCTCTGAGGCATGGATGTCGATCTTAGTTGTATCATATCGCTAATTTTTGCAACGAGATGTATTTTGCGACGTTCTGAACAGAAATTACTGCAGAAATGTAGGCTTTTTCTCGACACCTTCAATGTTTACGACCTTTCTTCTCGCTTGCTTTTCTGAATTACATCTGTGGGTTTCTTGCTAGTTGTTTCCTTAGAAGGTGCGATTTTCTGTTTCTCCGGAGCTGCTTTTGTCTGAAATTCACACACAGGTGTTATTGGTATCATTGTGCTAGAAAACTCTTTGATAAGTTCAAAACATGACATCCACTGACGGATTACGAGTAGAATTTAGGGGATTTAGATTTTGAATAGTCGATTATCGCCGCAAATATGTCAAAAGATTAAAAAAAACATTGTTATTCGAAATGGTGAGTGTTATTTGTTACGATGGGTCCAAGTCATAGCTCATAGCGAGCTCATGAGATATATTATTTACATAGAAGCCTACATATCTCATAACTATTATTTGAGCCAACATGTCTAAGGTCTGTTAATGGGCGCTTGTACAGCCCGATACACGTGTTTCGGCCTTGACAGTCTCATCAGTTGGACGGTACCCTTTTCGTCTTTAGTCAATCCTCTCTGGGCGCTCCAGTTCCCCTACTAATAGTAGGCGACGACGAACGATTTACACAATTACCGTCAAGGAAAATACTAGATCGACAGTGTTGTACATTGTTCTTGGGTGGTATTTTAAAAAAAATTATAACGCTTGTTTAGAGTGTTTTTTGAGACCACGCTCAAATTTCGATATATTTCATAACTATTATTTGAGCCAACATGTCATATGGTCTGTTAATGAGCGCTTGTACACGTAAAATCAAAAAATAATTATGAGATATATTATAATTTGAGCGTGGTCTTAAGAAATACGCGAAACAAACAGAAACTAGATAGTTAACAAATCTTTCTTAATTGAACACTTGTATTCTATTCTACCAGGTGGAATTTTGATCAATGTTTGTTTGACTACAAAGAAAAAACTTCTTTGTCATGATCTAATCCTTTTCAAGCAATTCAACGATTGTTGAAGCCGAACCTTGTCCAACACGTCAATAATATTGTCAAACTGAGCATGACAATGGTTTTGTATTGTTGATTTTTACAGTTGAGTTTTACTTAGAACGTTTCAATGCATTGAGCGGCTACACTGTGATTAGTTGTCGTCAGAAGTTCAGCGAACAATGTATTTGCCATGGATTTGCTAAAAAATAAACTTGTAAGTAGCACTTTTAGAAATATTTGCAGTTACTTAAGGCATAATGAGGTTTTTACACGGCCCGCTATCACAATTATAGAGCAAATCCAGCTGTTCTTGGATCCGAGTCACTTCCTCGTATTCACCCTCAGCAAAGGTCTTCGAACATTGCACGGGTTGCTTCGGCTGCTGCTTGAGGATTTCGCCTTCTTGTGAATGTCATAGAATGCTGATCGAGACGATTCTCTTTGCAGTTTTGGAGGTAGCCGACCTGAAGCGTTCCCTAAGGTTTTCGTTGATTGATTGCTAGTACAGTACTGAGAAAAGGATCGAACCAGCGCCTTGCTCTATCACCTTTCATACTGACACATCGCATCACTCCAGTGCACTACCCTCCTCCATATGATAGTCTCTGCGCCTGTCGTGATGAGATTAGCTTGAAACAATATAGTCTGCTCTGCGCATTGATTGTTAGCGATCTACCTATTAATGTCGAGTGATATGCACAACTTCGAACCTCGGACAAGATTAACCCGCATTTCACCCTTTCCAAGTATGCGCGTATGTCAACGGAATATTCTAGAATAACTGTAAGTCTGATTCATTGAAACATACTTACTGGCTGGTTATCAACGCAGCTATCCATGCGTACTGATTGGCTAGCATCCATCCGTACCGATTGGTCGGCATGCTTACATTGTTGCAGTAAATTCATTAACGCCACATCGCATTGAGTCACATGACAAGGCCTTGTGAAGAAAGAATAATCAAGAAGAGAACTTTGTCGCTGGGCTTACAAATCATTATGTATTTTCAATAGCAACGATAGTACTTTACGGCAGCATTATGCTCTAAAGACATTTTCAAACACTGAGTGATGCAGCGTAATCCTTATGATCTTGTTCAGAACATTTTTGTGGTGTACGAGGAAATTGCGAAACAACTGATTTTGATGGGGTAATAACAGATGACGCAGATGTTTCTTCATGTCAAAAAGTGTGTTCAGTAACAAAAAAGGGATCTTAGAACTGCTTTCGAAACTATATTTGTCAAACGTGAAACGGTTCCTAGTTCATATGAATTAGAAAAATCGTGTGTTATCTCCACAAAATGGAAAGAGAAATTTGAGGGCTACTGAAGAAAGTCGTTCACTGCTTATCGGCACGGTCTTTGATCAAATTCTACTGCTGAGTTAATAAAGTAAAAACTGCCATTCAGAATTCGACATTTTGAAAAGGTCACAGCGAGAAGAGAATCTTGCTTGGTGTCAAAAACTAATTCTATATTGATAATGATATAATTGGCTCTATTGAAATCGATCGGTGATAAAATCAGTGCCATTGATTGAGAAGAATTGCCTACAACTGCTATCATATGAGTCAATTTTGTATCAAGGTGATGATAATCAATTCTTCACCTTCATACTTACCCATGGAGGCATACAGTGGTTGTTTAGACCGATGACTTTGTCACATTATTAGAACGAGTTAATCAGCTATTCAGAGATGAAGCCATTTTTCTTTGGTGTGCTTCGAACGTTATCCAATTAGTATAACTATTTGAGTGCATAATCGAACTTGCATAATAGCGAAACTCTGACGTATTCGTTCGCATCTCTCCATTTGTATGGCGATTCTTTTGGAGGTCACTTCAAAGTCCTCTACCTCTCTGAATTGTTTGCTTTGCTTTAGAGTTTTTTGGAACAATAAACGCTTTCATATAATTTTCAAACATCTCGAAAGATTATTCAAATGTCATAAGATAAAAGCTTTAATACACTGTATGGCCTTTTTGGTGTGTTTTCCATAATAGTGTTGGGAAGATCCACATTCAGCACATTCGCTGCAATGTTCATTTATTTCGATGCGTATGTACTCAAATATATAATTGGACTTCTCCGGTTTTAAATAGGAAATTCTGATATAGATCAGACATAAGACATTGTGTTAATCCTCCCACTTGTTCAATTCGTCGTTGTTCGTGCATTAATAGTCTTTGAAAATTTTTGGTTTCCCGAGTGAGTCAGTAGATGCTTGAAAAAGCTGCTTTTTCCATGAATGCCGTTGAATGCCAGTCGAATAGGATCCTCGAAGTTTCGAGGCAAGCCTACTAGAGCATTTCCAGCTCTTTATCACACGAATTTGCTAGTTTCGTGGGTTGGAGCAGCTAACTGATGACTGATAACTGCAAATGGCAATCCAGTTATCTCGCGCAGAGGTTTGATTGGCTTAGAGTGGGGCTGGGAGAATGCCTTACGCGCATACTGATCAGCACCTACACTTGCACTACCTTTATGGGTTTTTCTAACGGAAACAAAGTCATTGTAACTGGAAAAAAATTATTAGAGCTTCTTGGAGAAGGTGAGGCTACCAAATATTAGATGTCAAGCATTCATAAAGTTATAATATTTACTATTCGCTTCTCAGTAACGAACAAATTTCAAGCATAATATGTCTGTCCCATTCATGATGGAAGAAATATTCTGGTAAGCGTTTCCTTCCTCTCTTCTGACTTTTGAAGCCACACTAATTATATCTGCGAAATAAGACTCTCAAGAGCCCAAAAATACTGGAGCGTAAGTTATTTGAAGCAACAGTCTTGCATATACTGCTATTCACAAGGGCAGTCTTGCATATACTACTATTCACAAGGAAAAGTCTTGCATATACTACCATTCACAAGGGGCATAAAAAGAGGGCAATAAGAATTACATCATGGGTTGATTGTATTAAAAGTATAACTTATTTTGAAATAGCCTTATAACACTGTTGTCAGAGTTCGTTACAGCAATAGTTCATTTCATTCCGGCGCTTACAAAATCGTATTGTTCACTTCGGCGGCCGAATCTTCGAGAAATCGCTTCAAATCTTCAAAGCATTTCTTTGCAGTGATCTAAAGATCATACCATTTTATTAGTGCTTTTTTAAATTTATATTCGAGAATTAAAGTAATGTTTTCTCAGAAGAGTTCAGGAGCACATTATTTTAGAGGTAAACGAAAATTCCTAACCATGTAGAAGATATTTTGACACACCACTACTAACCTTTATGCCTTTGTTGGCGTTAAGGATTCTTTTAGCTTCATCCTGTCCTCCGTCTTGTGTTTTCTGTGCTTCCTTTCCCAACGGATAATAAATCCACTGAAGACTGTATGATACCGTTTTTTCATTACACTCGAAAATTTTGGTGTCAAAGTAAATGCTAAGAGACGACATAAGCCAGTTTTCATAATTTACCTCGTAAAAAATAAGGGTAAAGTAATCACCAGACATTATTTGATGCAGCGCTCCGCCGAAATGAGTTCCAAGATCAATGGAAATGAAAACTTCTAATCTACTTATATACTTCTGATAAAATGAAGAGCATCCAATCAGTATTAGCAATATCGTGTGGTTCTGATATATTATCATATTTGATGGCAATATCTTTCTACGGCGATTGAATGGGGTGTACGTAGAAGACAACAAAGCTTCGGTAAAAGTTTTCATTAGTTGAGAAATTCAATAGTGCAAGTATTTCAAAGAAGTCGAGTGCACTGGTGGAGATTGAGCTAGTCATGTGTTCTTCGACGGTCCTCCGCAAATCACACCCGATTGCTCACTGAAAGGTAAAAATCGAATAACTATGATTTCCTTCTAGCAAAATTCAAATTCATCAATTGGCACCAATTTAAGAATAAATGATTTTTGTTGGCTATCAATCAATACATTTGCTGTTGAATACTCAAGGTTGACAAGCACGGCCGTATCCGTTGATTGTTCATCATAGCAGCCTTTCAACCCACAAACAAATCGCTTTATCAAGAAAAAAAGGTTGTTATCCTTTGTACATGTAATTAAACATGTATTTTTCATGATTAAACTAAGTAAGAAGCCATTTTTCAAATCTTTCGCTTCTTCTTGAACCGACGTGAACGTCTTGATTTTTGTATTAGTGTTGTTTTCGGTGTTATAGCGTTTGCGTCGTAAGTTAAGAATTAAAAATGATCGTAGTCGTTACATAATGTGAGCATAGAGCCGTAATGTGTCTTCGCAATGTTCCATTCGCTTGGTGTTAGCGTATCCTTGACAAGAACGACGATATTTTCCATAAAGTCTGGAGTGAGCTATTTTGACATAACAGTATAGGCTAAATCAGATGTTTTGGCGTTAGCATGTACCTGAATTGAGATGAATACTTATGTTTTAGATTTCAGAAGTTCTTTTGCACAAAATCTGAGGTACCTCTCATCATCGCATTTTGATTGTGAATGCAAAATATACGCAATGTTCTCTGTTATTTCCTCCATGGGCCAATACTCATGGAGAATATGGAGATTTCCTTCTTATCTCGTTATACTTGAGGCAAGCAGAGCTGTTCAAAATGTCTTTGAGTCTCCATAGATAGAAATTAGGGCATTTTTCATAATTCCTAGGTTACTCTGCAGATGTTTTCATTTTTTTTATGTCTTCATTTTTGCCATTCTTGAAAATCATCTACGACGTTACCACCCAATGAGAGTATTTCGTATTTTTGCCTAATAGATGCCGGAAACCACCTTTTCGATAGCTGGGCTGACACCATGGGCGAATATCATTTTAGTGCGACGCAGTGCATCATCAGATCCTTCACCAAGGTCCTGAAGGAAAACTAAAAACTCATATTTACTTCTACTTCAATTTTGTAACAAACCTTGACCATAGCTTTGTAACTGTCGTTTGTAGTTTTCAAATGTTCCTTAGTCAGAGCTGATCTGAGGTTGTCGTATACGTCTGTAGAGGTTTAGAATCATACTAGTCAATTCCATGAATGTGGTCGCTAACTATATTCCTTATTGAACTCTATTATTTATTTCTCATCATATTTTGCCGATGACACTTTCAAAAATGCAAAAACTGAAAAGAAAAAGGAAGCGTTATTATGCTTGCTTGTTATTGATTTTGTCCAGTGGTTTATGGACATTTGATCAAAACGAAAAAACTTCCAAGCAAATTGACTCGAAAATCAGTAAATTGCTTACTCTCTGATTCTATTAAAACGAGTAGTTTAATATGATATTATGCTTGACGTTTAAATGAATCAAATTGTATTTTTTAAGGTCGAGCTGTTCTGCTTACCGGATAGAATCTCCTCTTGTTGTTTCATCTTATGAATATCGAGTGCTATGATGCCAATAGACTGAAAAAATTTGCTCCTTCTCTATACAATCCATGATCCTGCTTCTTTTTTGTACTATAGCTAGGAAAAACATCCAGAAATCCTGCTTATTAACGTACCGTCGATATCTGAGATTTGCTTAGGAATCCAGTTACAAGATCGACAACTTTCCCCATCAAAACTTTCTTTGGTGCAAACTCCATCGAAGAGGTAGCAAATCCAATAATCGCAAAAAGTGGAACACATTTCATCGCAATGCTGAAAATCGTAAAATTTCAAATTTTTAACTATACAAGGAGTGCTTAGATGGAAGTGCGTAGAAGAAAGCGGATCGTTCCTATGAATTTAGTCTTACAGCAATCTTCAGTTTGAAGGTTTAGCTGTCCAAAAAGGTAATATGAGAGAACTGAGTGCTTTTATCTAGAGAGGTTTATTTTGAGGCCAAATTATCGTATGATGATTGCCCAATGAATAAATTACAGCATGTGATAACACTTCAGCCACTGAATTGAGTCTCAGCAACCACATATGGTTTCTCATCAAGCCTCCTGGTCATTTCTAGCCAGGAGGTGCTTTGTGTAGAAATTATTCTGTATCAGAAAAATCGTTGGAGTTCGTCGAAGTTCAATGACCATAGTGTAAGGCTCAATATTCCAGGCTTTACCGAGTACTTAGGAGAAAATGTGTGTGAAAAATAGAGTAAACGCGATCTAAGTCGAATGCGATTTCCGTACCCTTGGCGAAGATTTTATAGTCACATTTTTGAGAGCACAATATTTGGCACGGCGGCGATGGGATTATGCTTTGTTGTCGAGCGATTAACCTCGACAAAAGCGGAAATAATCTCGGTTTGCGTTTTGGAGTGAACGATTTTGTCAGTGTTAACGTCACTAGGACGCGAATTTCTGAGATTTTGCAAAAATATGGTAGCTCAAATACGTACCGAGCTCAAAGCCAGTTTTTTCGACAATAAATTCTCGTCTAATTGCGCTTTGATGTCATTCAACTAAAGGATCTGCCTGATCCATTCATTTCGTTCCACTTTTCCGAATCTCTGAAGATGGAGCTGGTCACTACTGAAAAGACAATTAGTCTGTATGGAGCCAATGACAGTGAAATACAAGGTGCTAAACGCATACAGGAAACGATCTTCTATCATATGTGGTGCACAGACTAATACTCAAGAGTTCTCTATGTATGACATAAGGAATTGAGTTACACCTTTTAAATGATTTTTTCACGTATTAATACAATGGAATTGTCTTCGTTAGGTAAAATAGGCATTATATCGTTGAATAACGAAAGCAAGAAAGCTTAGAGTGTAAAGTTAAGCAGCATTTTTGTTCCCAATAAGTGAATTTTTTATCTTCAAGAAGCTTTGATATAACTCAGATGATCAATTCGATACTATTTTGAAAGTTCTTATTTAACGTGTGATAGGTCCACTGCAGATGTAGCGTGCAAAGTTAGCGTGACCATTTTAATCAGAATGAGAATCCTACTGAAGCTCCCTTTTTAGACTGCGATCATATTTGTACTCGCATTTAGAAGAACTTTTTAAATTTATCAGAGCTTAGTTTTTATAGTTTAGGACCACTAACATACATAGAAGTTGAAAAAGAATCTTCAATGATGAATCATGTGGATCATAGATCATACACTATTACATAGTAGTGGAATGAGAAATATGATAAAATGAGTTTGAATGAGTCTGAGCGAGATTTAGGGCAGCCACTAGAAAAAGGTTATTTGAGATGTGACTTATCGTAGGATGGTTACATAGATCATAGCTTGCTAGCTAATTGACATGTCAGCAACCGCTGAATTGTTAATACTATTGATTAAACCGAAGCTTCAGGATCTGTCGTTGTACTCGGATTGTTAGCTTTTTCACATGAACACTTTTTGCATATATTGTGCAGGTGGCATCACTGAAACCTTTAAAAGCTCCTCCCTGCCATCTATCATCCTCAATAGTTCCGAGTTCACGTAGGATTCGCTTACAGTCTGAGAACTTCTACCTGCGATACGAATGTCGTAGAACTCTGATTGAGTCGATTCTTATGAGAATTTCGGTCGTGACTTAGGACGCTCTTGAATAAACGTCGAATGAGTGAGCTGACTGCATACTCAGATCGATTTTGCGGCCATGGAGTGATGTAAGACAAAATTCGCAAGGAGCGAGGTCAAAACGGGTCCTTGTGCATACTCTTTCGCAGTGGTTTGTCTCGATTTGAAATCTTCGAGAGAAGAATTTCATTGTAAGTGGTTATCACTTACATAATTGCTGTATGCTGACTTTAAGCTCATTTTATGCCTAACCATTTACCATGCAAAACTTTTCTCTGATATTATCGTTCAAACAATCTCATTCGAATAATATGTTTTCAAAAAACAGATCAATCCATCTGTTCAGTGATTTCAAACATGGGCATGAATCAGGAGTAGCATCTGTCAAAACTGTGCTCAAAAACTACTGGTGTGCAACAGTACTCGACCATTCGTCATACAAATTAAGATTTCAGAATGTGGAATAAATTTCGCTAAAAATCTTCCACACTATCAGTCACATTGAACGCTGCCAGTCAACTATCACTTGCCCAGAGGCTTAAATAACTATAACTTGTCGAGTTAACCACGAGAACCAAACGATCTTGTCGCCACACCGGATACTTGGAATGGTATTTCGAAAATGTAGGTTTGCGACACGACCATAAGTGGAGGGCCAGATACCCTTAGTAGCTTCAGATACTAGGTTCTCATCGATGCGACTTGCGTTCGACCAACTACCGTCGCGATGATGCAGCGTATCTCGCGCTATTCGGAAAATCATTTCTTTCTCTCCGTCAGACATTGCCTTCCATAGATCGTGCATTTTGATCTCTTATGGATATATGTTAATATATTCACTCAACAATGTACTGGGATGTTAAATCAAATTTACACAAAACGCATAATATTTAATGTTTTCAGATGAGAACTGGTTGTGAGAAAGCAAATCCCGGCCATATACCAGGTCGCCTTTGGTCGCCCTTTATTATTTATCAACGAGGAACTGGTATAAGTCGTGCTGAAATGCTGTGAAATGATGGAGATTGTTGTTCATGAACAAAGAACTGCGATAGATAAAATTTTTTTTTTGAATACAACGGTTGCCAAAATTATTTGACGATGTACTTTCGAAGCTTTACATGAGGTCTTTTAAAGGCACTCATACGGTGCAATACAAGTGTTTTGGCTTGCAGCTTCGTCAGTTGCACAATTCCCTTCGTCTGAGTCTCCCTGTTCCCTGAATCCCTTTTGAGGAAGATCCCATAATTTAGAGGAATCGATTACGAACATATTACACTTCCACGTGTAAAGTGAAAATTCACTTCACACACGGTAGAGTTACCATGCCCCTGCATGTTACAGGACATTGCAGTGATCAACAGTCGATTGCTGAAGGCTTATATTTTTGATAGTACCTTAATAATGGACTGTTTTTTCAGACCTTCCTCAAAATAATATAAATTCCTTGAAGAGACCTCATGAAAGGCTCAAAAAATGCAGTGTCAGATTATATTGTCTTGAGCGAGATCTCAAAAAAACAAGTCCAATATGAAGGTTTCAAAAGCAATCAAAGCCTATAAGTACACATTCCTTGTGAATTTTTAATTGGTGTTTTGTAGGATTTTATGAGATTTTTTCTCTAGACAGCGGCTACAGCATTAGCGAAAGTGAAATATCGATTTCACGGAATTTAACAATGGAATTCAACATAGGAGAGTTGATACAACGGCGTAGGCTCTCATAGTCAAAAAAGATCAGCATAAAACAAAATACACACTTGAAGGCACCATATTTGAATCCAAATAACCAATCTGCTCACTGCTTGTTCTTACGTAGAATGATGAAGTTTTTCCTATATCATAGAACATAAACACTGAGTTGTTCACCAGAAAGCATATTTGCCACGTGTGGAGGGCTCATATTCACCATTCGCGTTGCTGAAATGGCGCCTATTTCATCGCCTAAATATACTGAGGTTACTAAATCTGACCTGTAAATAAAGTAAAAGAATACCGTACGGTACAATTCTGCCAAGTCATGATGAGGAAGAATTTTCAAATACACCAATGGTGGGCTTTTATCCTTGAACGATGACCCACTCCTATAGAACATGATGCTAACCGTCACAACACGATCTCGGCTGGCCTTTACATAACCACTGACAGAGGATCTGAAGCTCTCAAATGGAGACAAACAGCTATCACCTAGTGGAATGAAAATCAGCCGCAATATTCATGTGGGAAACACAAATACTCAGAGAAATTCTATCCGTCACAAATCGTCGAAATCTATCGTTTCTATTGAGATGCGCCACTATATTCAAATGGACTATAAGGATCCGCTCGCTAATTCAGTCAAAATATACCCATGGTCGATATCGATCACCTAGGTCAGACAGCTGACGATTGTTTGCTGAGAGATAAATGCGTTATATCGGAGGAATAATTGCGGTATTCAGGCATCGGTAGTGCAACGGGTTGAAGCACGTGCGACCGGACAGAGTGAGATGCGGGTTTGAGTCACGACTGACGTAAAAGTTTTGCAAATAGCCCTACATCACTGGGAATATGTATAAGATTATACACCGCTGAAAGTCGTTAAATAAGAAGAAATCTGTTCAATTCCTATTGAAAGCATATAACTAAATTAACGATAATAACAGCTTGATCAGTAAAATCACGAGCAACCGCCGTGTGAGGCATTGTATGATAAATCAATACAGCAACATAGCCACAAGGTTTCACCTTATGAAGGACTGCATCATAAGAGGTATGAGATACGGAATCAGATATACCTTTTGTATGCATTTTCCATGTATTTTTCAGTGGCACTGTCTGCGTTAGGTTAAGTAGGCGTTGAATAGAGAAGGCGCTTAATTGAAACCTGAGCAACATTTTTGTTCTCAAAGAAATATTTTTTCCTCATGAAGTTTAGCTTTGGTTCGAATGGTGAATTTGGTTCAATTTAGAACGTTCAAAATAAGCGCATAATAGTTCATTTGCTGATGTTTCAGCCGATATTAGTGCAGCTGCTTTAATCATTGTTTCCTTCTTCTTTTTCATCATGATGAAAATTCTACAGAAGCTTCACTTTTATACTGGGTCCATATTTGTCCTCACATTTAGAAGAATTTTCTAAAAGTTATTAGACCCCAGTCCTGTTTGTTGAGGGTCATTAACGTATATGAAAGTTGAAAGAGCGAACATTCAACTATGAGTCATGGGAATCATATAGACTGTGAACTATTACGTTTCAAGTAACTTGTTGACTGTAAGAAAAAATGCTGACAATAGTGAAAAGTGTTTTCACTGTCACGTTGTTGACGACAGGAAAGCAGAAAACTGGTGAAATTGAGTAATGAACTAATTTGAACGAGATTGAAGCTGTCACAACAAAGGGTGACGTTTGAGATGATTGTGAATAATCATAGAATGTTTAATAAATCACGCTGACTATTTGTCATATCAACAACCACTATTGATGAAACCGAACATTGAAGACTTATCATAGTCCACGCACTGTTAGTTTTTTTTTTTTTTGCACGACCAGTCTTCTCACATATTGTGCGGATGGAATCACTAAAACCACTCAGTTCCTTCCCAACCATCTAACATCCACGATAGTTTAGAATTTGCATAGGGTTTGGCTACCGTCTCAGGATTTATACTTTCTATACAGATATTGTTCCGATTGATTCGATTCTCATGAGAATTGTGGTCGTGCTTAGGACACTCCTAGAAAGCGTCGATTATAGTGAGCTGATCGCATACAACTTTAGGATCGATTTCACATCCTCGGGGTGATATCAGAATCACCTCGAACGAGGCGAGGTCAAAGTATGGTCTTGCGCGTACTCATTACGCTTGGTTGTCTTGTTCTGAATTTTTTGAGAAAAAAAAAGATTTCATTGTCTGTATTTGCTGCTTACAACTGCTGGATGCTGACCCAAGGTGTCTTTTTGCTTGATCATTTACGGTAAAGCTTTTCTCTAATTATGCGAGTTATTGATGTAAGCAACAAACACAACTGTCACTTGTCCAGATGTCAGTAAGTATCAATAATCAAAATGAGTAAAGTAAACGAGCTTGTCGCCACACCGGACGCCCTGGAACGGCATTCCAAAAATTCAGGTTTGCGGCACGACCACAAGTGGGAGGCCAGACACCCTCACTACCTTTAGATACTGTGTTAAAACCGCCGACAGTAACGTTCGCCAGCATGCCAACGCCATGACGCAGCGTAACTCACTAGGGTTCGAAAATCATTTCTCGCTCTCCGTCAGGTATAACGACGCGTCGAACCATGCGGAGCGGTATTTCGGCATCGCCATCACTAACGATTCGTGATGATTCGTGATTCGTGATTCCTTCCATAGATAATGCATTTCGATCTTGATAGGTATGTGTACTAGCGCCTCCTCAATATATGAATATATCAATTTAATAGTATATTTAATCAAAATTTATACGAAACACATTATTTTTAAGGTTCTCAGATGAAAACTGATTGTGAGAAAGCAAATTCTAGCCATATAGGAGGTCGTCTTCCGTCGCTCTGTGATATTTTCCAACGAGGTATGAGTCGCGTTGAAATGCTATGAAGCATGGAGATTGTTGTTGAATGAACTGTGAATTGCAATAGGTATAAAAATTATTCTTAGATGCAGCGGTTTCCAAAGTAATCTGAAATGCAATCTTGTGCTTTTTATGAGTCTTTTATGGCACTTATACGGTGCAATACACGTGTTTCTCCCTTGCAGCTTTGTCAGTTGTACAGTGCCTTTCATCTGAGCCAATTCTTATTGGGGAAGACCCCGTCTTTTAAAGGAATCGTCTACGAGCATGTTACACAGCGTGTAAAGTGAAGAATCACTTTATAAACGACGAAGATAATGTATCACTGCATATCTGCTGAGATGATCACCGAATATTACAGTGATTAACAGTTGATTGCTCAAGGCTAGTAGTTTTAATATTACCTTCATATTTGAATGAATTTCTGTATCCGCTTAAAACAATATAAGTGCTTGTAAAAGACCTCATGAAAGGCTGAAAAAATACATTGTCAGACCATATTGTTCTGCGTAGGATCTGAAAAAGCCGAATATGAAGGTTTCCAAAGTAATCAGAGCCTACAAGTACACATTTTATATGAGTTTTAAGTTGGTATTTTGCAGGTTTTTAGGAAGTACTTTCTTGACAGCATTGGTCGCAGCATTAGCGAAGAGGATGTATTGGTTTCATAGAACTTAACAATAGAATTTTGTATAAGAAAGTTGATATGACGACGTAAACTCTCGTATTCAAGAAAGGTCGCTTAAAACAATATGCACACTCAAAGGCGTTAAATCTTAATCCACCCAATCTGTTTTTTGCTTTGTTTTTAACAGAAGCACCAAATTTTTCTATAGCGTAACCTAAACACCGAGTTAAACACCTCAAAGCATATCTGTCATGTGAGTAAGGCTCACATTCACCCTTTAGATTCGTGAAGAAGCGTCTATTTTACCTCCAAAAAATACTATTTTTGCTAAATCTGACCTATTAATTGAGGAAAAGAACCGTATGCTACAGTTTTGTCATAGTCATAATAAGGAATCTAGTGAACTAAGCAAAAGGCGGCCTTTTCTTTTCAAAGCTTCAGCTTTATGTTCACAGCTTCAGCAGTAGTTTAACGCTTTCTGGACCGTGGACACACTGCTTTTGTATCTCTGGCTGGCAACTCTCGACGGTCTGCTCCACCTCCTGCGCATCTCTAATCTCTCAGCGTGTCAATGTTAGACGTAGCACGCGCGTGCCAATGGTGGACGTTGCACGCTGCGGGTTAGAGATGCAGAGCAGGTAAGGCAGATCGTCCAGGGTTGCCTGCTAAAGATGCGGAGGCCGTGGGGTCCGCGGTCTCGAAAGCGACATTGAGACGTGAACACGTTCAATATGTGAGTGAACCCACGGTGTAGGCTGCTAACGTCTCCTCTCGTGAAAATAGCCACTCCAATCGAGAACAATGCTGAGATCGAAACCACCGCAAGGATAACACGACGGTTCAATCTCATGGTCGGCGACGCTCTAAAATCATCACCTCCACATAGCTCCAAATCTTCAGTGAGCACATTTACAGCTGGGCATATTGATTAATGGAACAATCGATCGAGAAGGACGGATCGATAAATCGATACGGAGCGCATGCAAAGATAAATGACCTACCGAACAGCGTATCTAGACCTAGATACTTCTGGACGACTAGGCTAAACGCAGGAAATGACCACTACCGTTATCATTAGCACTGGAGCGGGCGACGTGACGATTTGATCTGCAGATTTACGGTGGCCTTAGTTCGATATTTGAGTGGTTGCTTAGTTCAGTGGTCCATGAGTTGTAGTAACTTCTCACCGTAACTGGTCTGCCACGAGGGATTGCAAGCTTTTTTTGCCTGCAAACATAAGGATCCGGTCTTAGGATGTCCGTAGTTGCGATCGTAACACTTCCGATCGGCTGACTTCCGCGGACCCAAACCGGGTGCGCCTAATTGGCAAGAGCTACTATCACCAGCATAGGAGCTGCTCCACCACCTCCCCCTATGACTTTGCAACTCTGACCTCGTCGTGGCAATCACTGTCCGTCTCACTCCTTTCACCCTCTCGGCACCCGTTTATCAGTAAGGAGGTTGATGGTTTGATTCCCTACTACAACACTTCACTATAGTTTCTTTTTGGTGTTATCTTTTTGTTGGTACTACAATATACTCAAATCATTGTCACACAGTGATTGCCACACAGAGGTTGGAGTTGCAAAGTCGCAGAGGGGGGGGGGGGGGGGGAAGTCGAGGTGGAACCGTTCCCATGCTGGCGACTAGAGTCTTTGCCAGTTCGACATGCCCAGTTTAAGTTGGCGGAAGTCAACCTGTTGATCATTTTTGTGATCAACGCCACCGATCTTAGCATTAACACGTTGAGAAACGTTGGTCCACGACGCCAGTCCCGCGCTGTCGCTTGCGCGATGATGAGCTGTTCGCAGTGGCCTGTGGCTTCGTCCCGAGGAACAGCGCCATGAGGGCGGAGTGCACGCCGTGGGCCGACGGTCCTCAAAGTGTTAACGCGTACATCTTATAAATAACGCCGAAAAATATCCCTATAACGACATTGAACACATGAATCGTGTCAGTGAAGTTATAGTACAAGTCTAATATCCTTGCTTCTGTTGAGAACTTATAGTGGCAAGTGCTTCTCCTTTGGAAGAAAGAGAAGAGTTTCTAGACAATAGTAACTCGTGTCTTAGTGATTCACGAGATTTAGCCTAGCCAAAAACGAGGTTTATCCGCTGATCAAAAAGAAAAAATCAGTTTCTTTTTGTGGCTATCGATTCACAAGCATTCAAAACATGTGTTGATAACTTCGTGAAGTGATTGCTTTTTTTTTTCGTCATCCGACGCAGAATTTCGAGTATCTTAAGTAGCGGTTCGTAAATGAACCGTATCGCCACAAGACGATACATCACATTCAACAGACATGTGTTCATATAACGAAATGTCGCAATCGTGTATATATTGTTTCTATGTTATTATTACAATAATGTATGTATATTATAGGTTGTTTGCTGGTACCACTTCATTGTTCGGTTTCACCACATTGTTTTGTATAACCCATATAAAGGATTTAAACTTTGTGCTCTTGTCGGTTACAAGAGACAAGTTGGCAGAAGACACGGTCACACAGACCAAAGTTCAGCCCGTAGCAACTTGGAAATGCAACCGGCCTCTTTAAAGGGCAAAAGTCGTCGCAACCCGGAAGTTTGACACGAGCAGCACAAAGGTCATTCCGCCGTTAAGGACAATCTAACCATATTCACATATCGATCGGGTCACTGCCTGAGACAAATCCAGGGACCACACAGCAAAAATCACTGAACCTCCACCACAAACCGATTATAATAATGATAATACGAAAATAATGATATGCCATTACCAAAGCAAGACAAGTGACAACATGGTATCAAGGGCAACACGTGGTGGCAAGGCTGTACTAGATTCCTCATTATGAGATCTCCGAACGGGGTACTCCTTCCGTTTCTGGGAAGGCCGGCCGATTAATAGAATTTTTTTTTGTTGATTTCTGGTGCTCAGGCAATGTACTGCCTCCATAGTAATGATATAACATGCTATCAGCCGTTAAAGTCTAAGCGCTAGACAGGCGTGTGTTCTTGGCTCATGTACTAAATAGTAAAAAGAGCATTTGACGCAGTGCTTACAGGTGCTCTGCGCGCACACGAAGTCGATGGCTTGACTTCGCGCTCATAGCCCACCAAGCCATCCATCCTTCCGGGATCGGTAAATTGGTACCAGGCTGGTCTCAGACTTGTCTGGGAGGATGAGTTGCATTGGCTCGATACAGCGGGACGCTAACCGTAAGCCACTGTCAAGGCCAGATATTCATTCAATCAATTCAAACAAAGTTATAAACTTAAGACTAAGCATGGTGCATCCCTCAGGGATTCATCAACGTCCTATGATCAGTCTGATTTCCATAAATCGTCAAAAGTTTTCAAATAAATGTTTTTGAGCAACCCAATGACGTAGTCATCATCTTCTATGCTTATGATGCGCAGCAGACTTTGGCACGATAAATCACTACTCTTACATCAAATTGATGGTAATAACTAATATACACATCGATAGACAACTGTATCTTTACCGTGGGCTAAATTGAAAAATATATATATATATGTATGTATGTATGTATGTATACGTATGTATATATATATATATATGTATATGCTTGAATAATTATGAATATATATTTCTGACATAAAAACTGGCACTGTCGGTTTTTTCAACGTCTTCTGCGAACTGCTGTAGACGACTGCCTTCTTCATGACGAGTTACCATCAAACTGATGCCGTGCTTCCATGTTGCATTCCTGAAGCATCCATTATGGAGAGTAATCGAAAAAAATATGAGCACTAGATATCTAGTTTTAATTTTTCTATATTAAAGAATAGAACTAGTTTAAATGATTTTTCTATATCAAATAATAAAACTAGTTTGTATGTTGAACTTTACTTTCTTTAGCTATTTTCATAATCAAACTAATTGCAATAGATTTCACAACATTCTTATGAGAATTCCGTGGTGAGAACTGACACAATATTTTGAAATAAAAGTTTTTTCTTTATGCCTCAAAAGGCTGATCAGCACGTCTCATATTGTCCCCCAACAAAATCCTACAGAAGGTTCAACGCAAAAATTCGATGTATTACAGGTATGATTTCAGAAAGAAGCAAAATAGAAACACAGCAAAACATATGCACCGAGGATTTAAGAGATTTAGAAGAAATTGGAGAAAGTTGCCCCATTTTACTTGGAGGAGTTACCAGGATGATCATTAACTGAAGTACGACTACCATAGTTAGCGAATTGATGTTGACGGACTCGAGGCGGTTGCTCGTATGTCATTTCCCACTTTACTATTTGCTTCCGAACAGAAGACTAAGTTTGCGAATGACCTTAAAATGCTTCAGGAAACCGTTTCTCTGTGAACTTCGACATCGACAGTTATATGTGAATCTCAAGGACTTATTGTATCTAGACGACGCAAAGTTGCTGATAATTGTAGTAGTAGAGTGGCAGTTCGATAGCTCACCTTTCGGAAACTTCGCCTTCTTCAGAGCCTTAGCATATGTTGTGTTAGACTATTCTTGTGATTCGGTAAATCGTCAACGTTTTTTTAATACCTCCCCTCAGGTAAGGTAAAAGGACCAAACAAGGAAAAGGAATATGTCTCAAATGGTAGTACGCACTCGTCATTCCAGTTCATTTTTGGATTTCTGACCTTTTCTCATCTTTCAACAGCACACGAGAGTCGAGTGCTTTCCCAACCACTTTACCTTTTGACTGAACCGGAGGGATTAGTCTTCAGTCTGTACGCAACGGATATATACGCCAATAATATTTTATTCTGTTACCGGATAACATTTCGAAGCATTTCTAAACAGCTAGAGATTGTACTTTACATGTGAGTAATCACGGTTTACTGGCTGACTATCGCTATAGAAAAAATCAGCAATTCGAGCTTCAAATTTGAACGATAACGTTTAGTGCAGGTGGCTTGAGTCACCTAAAGACGACCACGTGGAAAACGTTCCAAATCATTTTCGTTATCGTGAAGGGATTTTTTGAAGAAATCTCTTTTGCTGGACAAAGATTTTCCGTCAGACTCTTATCAATCATTCGAAAGCCTAAATCTCGAAGCACCCGTCCGAAAAGAGCAGAAGCGCTGTATATCCAATCGTCTCAAAAGTGTTCAATGGGGCAGGTAAAATGGCGAGTACATTACAGATCGCAGCATGTAATGTTGAAATAAATTCAGAACAGTGAGGCCCAAATATGCTTCTCACCAATCTGGAGCAAAGAAGTCAGTGGATTCGAGAGTAAAAGAATCGTGATCAGTCTAATTGAAACTTTGACGATTTCGGTCCAAACCAACAGTAATTACCCAAATTACCCTGGTGTACAGAGCGACAGATCGAACGGTCTAGCAATAAGTTGTACCTAATTTGAATTCGATATTACTCTGCAAAATGACTTTTTCAGATTATTATTCTTTACCGTAAATAGTATGCGCTTAGTGCAATGACTAAACATGATCTGTGATAAACAGATGGTCTCGCTTCGATCTCGTGCATTAGGCTGACCAAAAACCCTTTACAGAGATCGCAAGGCCATACTGAGATCGTTTTGAGAGACAAAAATCTTGCATGACACGCCAGTGGCTCAACAAAATTCTTTCTCTTTCGCGATGCTTGATCGGAATATATAGCGCGTTCCTAGGGGATGAATTCATATCGAATATCCTGTAAATCCTCTGTCACTTTCAAAGGAGCCACTATGTCTGAAGATATATCTGACTGGTTAATTCCGAAAGGAGGTTGTAGGAGTGTCCTAGATTGTTTTATAGCATCGCCTCAGAGACTTTGTGATTGAGATGATCGACGCATTTTGCCGGGCTGTCACCAAAGTACAACGCGCAACACTATACGGTGGTATCACTGCCAAAAGTAGAAAAAAATTAGGAAGGTAAAGTTACGCGAGTTTGGTATGGAATAGCCACTTAGATGTCGTAATCGAAACTCGTGGCTAAAAATTCTTTATCATCAACCCATTCGATTCTACTGTGTTCTTTCCTCTGATCAATAGTCTATTTGGTGATTAACTTATAGTTTTATGTTCGGCTTATTTTGTCATATTGATTGTAAACTATAGAGCGCGTTCAATAACTCACTTCAAACACAAATAATCGCTCCATATAATTTTTTTCCATGTCGTGACAGTGCTGCTGCTCTTAATGCGGAAAAAATTTCAAGGTAATCGCAGAGAGACTCACGGAATTGGACTTGTGAAATGACTCCTAAGTTGTTTAGCTTTCGGATTATGGATTATGCAACCGTTGTCTTTGCTCCATGTCTGAGTTGTCAGCGAATTATCACGAGCCCCTGCAGCACCCTAAATAAGGTATGCAAATTTCCCATTTATTCTCATAGAGTTCTATGGAAATTGGAAACTAAATAAGGTTAGAGCATCAAACATAGCAATAAGAACGTATGTCTCCTTAAAAAAAATCGCCACATTGGATCTAAGCAAAAGAAAAAATTCAAATTGAAAAGTAATTTTGGTTTACTAAAAATCGCGACTCATGATGAGACATTCCATAGACTAAAACAGTTTCAGATATTCTGAAGGATTCTTTGTTTCTGAGAAAGAGGGTTGGTTGCACAGCAGTAATGAATCTATTTGTGACGCGAGGAAAGCTGAACTTACCCAAAAGCTGATTCGACCCCAACTGGCTTCTCATATCTTTCACCACTTATGGGTCGTTGATTGATACCAGATCATATTCTTTGTTTATTTAGCACGAGGTTGGTAAAAATAGGATTAATTCGGCTGACGTTTCGACGTCATAATCTTTTTTCTGGGACAATGATGCAAGTTGAATGTCCACAGTCGTTCGCTTTCATTGAAGTCTATATGTGACATATGTGAGCGGTGTCCACAGAAAAGATTCAACACGATTGATGCCGAGACCATAGCGGAAACGTCCGGTTGAGGCAACCGATTCGAATCATCTCCTCAGAAGGGGACGAAAACGTCGAAGTGCTCGCCGAATAGATTTTATTTTTGACAACCTCGTGTTATTAGTTTCAGCAAGAAAAAGTATATGGTTAGATCGTGACGCCGACGTCTCATGAAAAGTCGGTTTTCAAATTGGTAGCAAATTGAGGCAAACCCGTCCTACAAAGTCTGCGCGGAAGCGATCTATTACACCTGTCTCAGGATTTACATAAGAATTGACTTGACCAGCATTAAAAACGTTGATGAGGAAGGCGAAAAAATTCTTGAGCGGCACAACCGACACCATATGCAAAAAATCTCATATATCTTTATGGGTGATGGAGCCGGCGAAACAAATCAAATGCAAGAAGTGCTGGGATCCAGGTAGTGTGATATATGTGATGTTAAGTCATGCAATGACAAATAAATTTCATAAAATTCTTTTTTTAAATGTGTTCGAAAAAACTTTCATAAGCACAATGATAATCACGTTTTCTTCAAAATTCATGAAAGACTACGAATCAGATGCTAACGAAAAGCAGCACCTCATCCAACCTGTAGCTACCAAGGGCTAGCTAGAACCATCATTGCCAGAATTTTTTATAGCAGTGGTAAGCAAAAACGATTAACACGCCTGATATTCTGTAAACTCATGAGAAACTCCTTGAAGGAAGTGAAAATATCTAAAGCTACTTGTATATTACCATGATTCTACAGTCTTACAGGCCATCAAAATTATTCATAGCCTCATACTATTTCCTAAGTGGTCGACATGTCTATTAAGATATTGGTAGGGAAGTTGCAAAGGTATACGTGCATGCAGTACGGCATACATGAAGCTATTGCCCATGTTTGACCCACACCGGCTAAAGTAGGCGAAGACCAGCTGAAGATGAGCTCAATCCGGACTAATTTTTGAAATTATATAAAATGTCAGAATAACTTATAGCGAAATATAATTCCTGGCAACACAAGGAAATCCACAATTGAAACGTCACCTGCAACTCAGAGATTGGAGATGCCTTGCTGTATAGACGGAGTGATCCCAATTCAGTCTATCCCACATCCTACGCTAGGATGAAGTTGAACCTGCGTCTCGCCTTTTCTGGGTAACGTGCTAACCACCACGCTACGGGAGTTCCTGATCTACTATCATCTTTACGCAAGACAAGGTATCGATTCTGTCACTAATCACTGTGTATTGTCGCAACGCTTCAAAGACCATGTCCATGATACACCATAAGGTGAATTTCTTATCAAATTTAGGTTAGTTTTGTGGTGTTCTGATTAACACCATAGACTTCCTATTCAGCAGTGCAAATGAGAATCTCGAAGAAATCACAGTTCGGGTTCTTTGCTAGCAACAGTTCCTCTATCAAGCTCAGAACCTTCTTCATTATGATCCACATTCGCAAACGCCACAGCGAATCTGTTTTACAGCTCGCATTAATCCCGCAATGTAGTAATTAACATCACAAATTTCAAATCCAGTAACGCAGACTACATTCTCATTGAAACCACAGTTGGACATCTGAACTAACGATATTTCTCCTCTAAATAGCGAAACCTTCCTATCATTCACATTCATAGGCGCCACAGCGAATTTGTCGACTTCGTACATGTAGTCCCGTTGTGCAGCGATTAACACTTTGGACTTTGAATCCAGTAACGGGAGTTCGAATCTCCCCAGAACCTCATGTTTTGATTTGTGTCTTAAAGTGACGATTTTTTTGAAACTCCACACAATCTTCGCGAATGGTCCGGTCCTCATTCAGTGGAAGACCAGCAAGCCGTGTCATTTTTTGGAAAGAAAACCCATCACGAAACTCGGCAATTCTCGCCCAATGTGCTCCTCGCATGTCGTTTATAAGCTGTTCACTTGAGTCATCCCAAAGAGGATTGACAAAACACTGAGAGAGGACATTTATGTCAGCAAGCAGGGTTACGAAAACATGTTGTATTCTAAATTACATTCACATGATAACAAGCTTAGTGAAGCGTCCCGAAAAGGCACGAGACTGCGTCGGCTCACTTCTATGAAACCAACAAAAAAAACGATCCTTTAGATTATAAGAGAACAAATGAAATACCGACCTCATTCACCGCGAAATCCAAAATAAAACTATGCCTCACAAAACGACGTATTTTTTTCTTATTCCGCTTATATTACACTGGACAAAACTCCTTCGTTGGTGCTAATATTCATTCGATAGCTCAGGTTCTGTAGGACTCAAAAACATGTTTACTTTTTAGAAAAGCTATTTTGATAGCGCTCTAGGAGAAAGAAAAGATTTGTTTATATCCTCGCCGAACAGAGTTCTTTTGGAGTCATTGGTAATCATTCGATAGCGTAATGTTTGCTGACTCCGATTCTGTGCTTATTTTCTGGAAAGACCGTCTATGTGCAGTGCAGCAGGGAGTTATGACAGCAGCCAAAGGGCGAATCGACCGAAGGTCGTGCAAAGCGGTCACATCCGTCCTCAATTCGAATCACATCACCGCATGAAATTGCGAAAAGACACCACTTCAAGTATGTGAATCAATTTTATTCCTCCTGTTGCACTGAGAAAAGGTCTTTGCAGAAAATAAGCACAGCGTTGGAATCAGAAACGATTACGCTATCGAATGATTACTAATACTTCAGAGAAAGAGCTCTCCCGGTGAGAAATGATGCACGTCTGCAGCGCAAAAATCTCCTCCTGAAGCAACGTCTAGAGGTTTGTTTTCGAAAATCGGCAACGTCGAGCTATAGCCTAAAATCTCAGTTTTCGAATTGATTGCAAACAGTCCTATGAAAAATTCCTCTCCAGCATATGAGGTCGCCTTTTCAATTGTCCCTTTGACATCAGAAAGAAGCAAAAAAAAAACTTTGGAATTCGAGGAATAGAAAGAAATAGCTTTGAGCAAACAGGGCGTCACTGTTTGTTACATGTTCTTCGCAAATACAGAAATAATATACAATAAAACTCTGACCATTTACAGCGATATCAACATCGACGTAGAAGGATGAGCAAAGACGATACTGTATCGTCAAAATCACTTACTCACACCCTTCGTAACACCATGCGATTATTAGATTGGAGTGATTTCGAAGTTAAAAGAGATGTCAAATAATTACAGCATCTTCGATTCATTGATGAAAACGTTCCTATAAACCAAGCACAGACCAAGAAGAACGAATGTTGACAGAATTGGACATCCCTTGTAAGAAGATCCGTCTTCAGACTAGATCTGGCAGAAATAATTTTCTTGAGGAGGAAATTAGTTTTACGCCATTCAGGCTCAATGGAATGAATAACTCTGAATGCTCCAGTTTCGTCTATCAAGGCCAGAAAGTTGACATGATGAAAAAAAATTTCGTTCAAGAGTTGAAAAGTAAACGAGTAGCCTAGAAGAGTTGCAAAGTATGGAGGACGCAGTAATGAGAAAAAAGAAATTCAAACTCCATATCTTCCTGTTCAACCCAACAATTTGTCCTTTCGTTAGTTACGAAACAAAACCCGGTAGCTACGAAGGCAATATGGAAAATCACTACGAATTATAGAACGGAAAGTTAGAAGGACAAATGAGTATCTCGTATCGCGGAAAAAGGAAGGATTCGAAGATCCAACCTACGTGAACAATCAGAAATCAGAGACACGCCATGCTAACAAACATCAGCTGGGCCCCACACCTAATGCACTTTAAGTGATTCATGAAAGCCATCACTAACAGCATTTCTTAGGATGCTAAATGCACAGCGGCAAGACCACCGACCTAGTATCCAGAATTCTTCATCAAAACAACAATAAACATGACGACAGCTGATACAAGTGTGAAGATCTCAGATGCATGTTTTATATGAAGAGGAGTCAGCCGAAAATTGTGGTAATTATCAAATAAACCATGGAATAATTTACACTGCGATACATATATCCTTGACTATAAAGTGTATAGAAATAACCAAACATAGTGAAAACAAGAGTTAAACATGTGTAGTGTTTCCAGTCATACACTGCATCTATTACTGATCTCGCATTTAACCTCTTGAGGACGGAGTGCATTCCATGGAATGCACCATTGTTTCCTTTATTTTTTCATCGGATGGAGATTATCTATTGAAGTTTTAGTGCTCCTTCGACATTTTGGAAAACGGCAATTTCGATAACGTATTTATTCTTCATTTAATTGATTTTTAGGAACCTTTTGGAGAATTACGATATATTTTCACATACCTCTTAATAAGCTTTCTTTATGACAACCGCAAGATACTAAATGAAGCGAAACGGTGCAAACACGCGATATTTCGCTTCAAAAGCGTTGTGAAGTGTTCCCGCTCTGATGATTTTAGTATGTGGCACGTAAGACTGATGAGACTGAAGAAACCGTCGAACCATACGTATACCACTAACATGCAAAATCAGCGATCCTCGTTCATGAAAAGACCTTCTTAATGCGTCGTAGTAGCAATAATAACAGTAAATTTCACACTCGAAATTCTTTCTCGTGCTCAGCTGGAGTCTCTGGGGAGAATTTATTCAAATTCTTGATGACCACTAGATAGCTCCAATCCTGATAATTCTAGGGCAGTCTCTAGTTTTCTAGGTTTTGATATAGCGCTGTTGGAGCGGAAATAATTGTACGCCTCGCACTCAAAATTTTCTTCACATATAAGAGTCGTATATGCTCAAAACGCACATGAATGTGTAGAGTAAATAGTCAATTGTCAAAGAAATACGGGACCTGAAAATTTCTTAAAATAGAGAAAAAACCCTGATTATATTATGCAAATCGGGTGCCGCTTGCGTCGCGCTGAGCACAGAGATCTCAGGTGCAGTCCCAAATGAATCAGTGAAGGCTTGTCCGTAGTAAATGCTGAAAATGCATGCATGTACGTCTCTATAACATTACACAACCCTATTACGATGGAAATATGGCAAGAATATTATGTGGCATGTAGAACTGATGAAGAGAGCGATACCGACGAAACATACGTAAGCCACTGAAGCATCAACCTGGGAAAAGCTTAAGATATCCTCACAGATTTTGTTAAAGTAATATTATTGATGATATTTGCGACTGATCCCCAGCAAGGATGCTGATTCTACCGTATCAAAAGCACAGACTTCATGAAAGAATATTTATCATGGTGCTATAGAAACAATGTCTATCACAAGTAAAGTGAAGGTGAGCAAAGTTGGGCTCTTTAATGTTATCCGGGAACAAACGAAGAAATGACCCTGTTTGCTGGACGTAAGCTTTTCAGAACAGTCATAATAGTCATTCGAAAGATTAATTCTCTGGCTATTGTACTATTCACTCCGTTGTTTGATAAAGCCTTTTCGTAAAGCTGCAGTAGAAGGAAAACTTTTGTGTTTCACACGTGCATATTTCTCGAAAGACAGCGCTCCTCCCTGGAACTAAAAGTAACCATTTCATAGCGTACGTTTCCATGATTCCAACGCCTTGATTAATTTGTAGAAAGAAAGTTTCACTGCAGCTAGCAGGGAAAATGACACTGAGTTTCACATGCGCGGGCATTGTCTTGTGGCTAAAGTGTGGGCTGAGC
>JAHQIW010001505.1:0-30309 GCA_019055375.1 Parelaphostrongylus tenuis
TCTTTTGAATACAGAAGGCTTTTCTCAGCAAAATCTGATTGTCGCTTCCGAAAGAATAAGAATTCTCTTGGTCATGATATGGTCCAACCATGCCTCTGAGTCTGTTGCTGAACGGCATCGCTAGGCACTGCGCCATATGCGCGCTATATTTCAAGTATTCGTAAAAAACTGTTTTATTACACTAAATGCTGTCAAAATGTAGGATGATAGAAATAAAATACATGGACAATGTTTCTCGTGCGCTCAATGTAATCACAAAATTCAAAAGTTCGAGCAAACATACAAGCAAATCGAAGGAAACATTAGTGATTTCACTAATAGTCCCAGAAAATTTGATAACTTTTGAAACAAATTTTCAATTCCTCGATCGATTTCCAGTGAAAGCATTACTACAGCTGGTGTACCGGTTGCAGTCCTCTGCCGCTCTCTCTCTCTCTCTCACTCTATCGGAGCGAGAACGTAGCCGTCAATGTAGAGGGTACAGACGGTAAGCGCGTTTTCCCACAATCGGGTATGGGAAAAGTAGGCGGATCAGCACCCGAGACGCTAATACGAAATCCGTATGGTTTAAAAAAAAACAAGGCCACGCCTCATCTCGTTCAGTTTTTGCGATTGCTACTTTTCCGACTGGTTGGTCTTCTGCTGTCAGGAATGTCCGGAGTCTCGCAGGACAAATCAAAATTGGATACTCATGAGTCCGACGTAGCACGGCAGACCACTGAGGTGAGTGGTGCATCTCTATCATTGATTTAGTGAAATTAAAATGATTATTCTTGACTTATACGGTATTGAAAGAGATTTTTTGCGGCGGTTCATGTACGGTATTTGCATGGCATTGCGTAGTTCGATAGACCTTTGAGTGAATAAAATTTACGATATTCTGACGACGTTTGCGCTGGATATCGTGCATCGAATATACTCTTTAGTAGAAGATTATCTTCGTATAACTTGCATAGGACTGTCTCAATGCCTCTGAAGACTTCATTTTGAATTTTCAATCGATAAGATGAGGCTGACCATTCTTGCAGCATATTATAAGAGTTCTTGATTTAGAATGTGCAGATGGACATTGAGCTGATGAAGGATGCTAGTGACGATGAGCGTAAACGCGACAGAGATCTCGCTGCTACTGAGCGTTGGGTGGTAGGTTTTGTCTTAGTTGTTCACTGTGCTCACATGGTTCTCAGCCGTAATGAGAATTTACTGCGAAATTATGTCAGCGCGTGGGAACGACCTGAAAAAATTAGGAGAGCAAATTTCTCGAGTCCTTCGCTTTACGAAATCGTCATTTGGTGAAGCGACGATAGCTTGTGGGAGAGGATGGGAGGTTGGGGTAAGGGGAAGAGCATCGTGACAATAATGATGATGATTCTGTTTCACTTCAGGGCTTATTTGGCTTGTTATCACATGTAGTGGGAAATGTAGTCAGGCAAGATTTTCCTCCTCTAGAAGATCGCAGTACAGCTTTATCGTTCCAGTACCGCTTGCCAATAAATCAACAGTTTGTTATCAGCAGTGCGATAATTCCTGACATCATTGGATACCGATCGATCAGGTAGAAGCATCGAATTTGAGCTATAAGATCCAACCTGTTAATAGTTTAACGCTTTGCAGGGCAATTTGACAACCAGAACACCCACAGCCAATGATATTTCTAAGCGCTTTTCAGAGTTTTCAGTTGGATTGCAATGAGAGTTTTTGTGCCATGAATATGCAAAGTAACGCAAGCGCTCACTATTCGAGAGGTATAGCAGTTGTACGTCTCCCCCACACCCTTTTCCAGTGATAGAATTCTTCCGTAATCATACAAATTGCGGAGGATCAAGTTATAAAAAATGCTTATATTAGCTACAGAATAGTTTTGTTGAATATCTACTAATAGTTCTTTTTAAAATGTTACATATTTCAAGCAAAACAGCGCGAGGAACGCGTCATGGCGTAATGACAACAAGGAGCTGCTACAGTATCGCGGAAAACTTCCAGATGGAACATGGTGCACCAGTAATCCGACCGATATCTCTTCGCGTCCAAACGAGATTAAGGTTGTTTCTGATCTGTTAGATTTCATCGTTGTTGCTATTTATTTTGAGAACGCTACATTATTGGAAGTCTACTCTAGCCTTTGAGTTCAACATCATCACGTTATCGCATAGCCATTGAGCATGAGGCAATCTTGCGGATGGATTATAGCGTTGATTTGGAAATGCATCAATGTGTATTAGCTCAGAAGGCTTCCAATTATTCGAGAGAGCTGAATGGTATGCAAAACGCTCGATGGCAAGCGGGAGATGAACCCGTGTTTTACCAACATGTGGGCGCGTGCTACCACTACACCAAGGGAATCACGTTTTGCTATCACTCTTCAATACAATTTATCGTAGCTGTCAGCAATCGACTTCGAGCTGGTTTAGCTGATTCGGTCGGGTGGGCAGAAATGGATCTCAGACCCACTTGAGCTGGCAGCAATTCAAAATGTCAAATCTGTTTGAATTCTTTAGATTTACTACTTTTCTGAGCAATGTTATGATGGCATAAATGTACATTTAAGAGTATTGACAAGTATGTAAGACATTCGAGTTCAGCCGTATCTAGCGGTATCATGCACATCCGATTTGGGTGGAACGCAGGTTCAACTCCCGCCTGCAATAGAATGTTAAGCATACCACCCAAAACTTTACCGTCTCATTTTTTTTCGCCTCATTTCAATTCAATCCAATATGCAGATCCTAATGATTCATGCATTCCATTCGTTTTTCGCCGTCTTACTGAGCGTTGTGAAATAATGGTTGAGCACGTCTTTTTGCAGTCTCGAGGATAGCTTGGCTGTGGCGTTTCACGGGACGCTCGAAGTTGAGTGTTAGGAAGTGTTGAGGAGTGAGAATCAGTTGCGCACCGCACTTCGACAGACCTCACAGTCACTCTGTCACGCTCCCCTTCCGTCCCTTCCTGCATTCGATGCTTGTAGCAGTATATATATAACATCATTACACTGCTATATGTAATAGTAAAAGGTCAAATTGCCCTTGTTCATGTTCTCCATCTCCCACAAGTTGAAGCCTGCCTGAACCTCAAAGCTTTTCTTTGCGTCATAACTTTCCTGTGATTGACTTTCATCGTTTCATCTGTTGAACTATACAACTGGAAAGAAAATCAAACCTATAGAGTACGTACCGGTCACTCCAGCAGCTTCAGTATGACCATCGGACGGGTACTGGTTGTGTTAATGATAGGTGAA
This sequence comes from Parelaphostrongylus tenuis, assembly GCA_019055375.1. Taxonomy (NCBI): domain Eukaryota; kingdom Metazoa; phylum Nematoda; class Chromadorea; order Rhabditida; family Metastrongylidae; genus Parelaphostrongylus; species Parelaphostrongylus tenuis. The sequence continues at coordinate 3,236 of JAHQIW010001505.1, forward strand.
ACATAGGACAGGGTATGCAACGAATGCAGCACAATTTTTCGCCAGACAACACGAATTGTGAAGAAGAAATGCTTGCTGGAAAAGACTTTTAATTGCCTTTTTAGTAGTCATTCAGAGGCGTAACTCTCACTGACAGCTTTACATGCTTGTTTTTTGGAAGGATATCTTTTACAACGCTGTAGCGTTCAATATAGATTTATAGCTCATGCGCTCGGTGCGCTTTTACATTTATCACGCTTATATTTCGCCGGACGAAGCTTTTTCCATAGATTACTAGTTATCGCTTGATAGCCCAAATCTTGAAGACTTGTAAAATCTGCTTTGTAAAGAAGCTTTGTCTAACGAAATATGAGCGCGATATGAATAAAAGCGCGGAGCATGTAAAACTTCCATTTCAGTGCTACGTGGCTGTAGGAGGCTTTTTTGGAAAACAGGTACATTTCTAAGCTCTCTAAAATTTGCACTATTCAACGGATAATAGTAGCAAGTTAAAGATATGACATGCTTGAGCCATTAATGTTTGTGAGCTGTACAGGCGGCTATTTCATCCTTCCGGGACTCATCAGTAGCACCGTCCTCTGAATCCACTGTTGAGTCCCGGTAGGAAGAACAAGCGTTTGTATAGCACATAAGCCTTAATGGCTCAAACATGTTATATCCTTATTGGACTATTGTGCTTCAAGCAGGATTAATTGGCAGAAGCGGCCGAATGGAGAGGTTGATCATAGTTTAGAAAAAAAGCCTTGTCCTGCAGAATTTAAGCGTAGTGTTAATTAAAGCGCATAAAATTGTGATACGCAGTTTTGTTTTGGATGCTACGAGGCTGCAAAGAAGCGTTTTCGGAAAACCAACACGTGTAGTAGTTTTTGAGATATATGTTTTTTGATTGATTACTAACTTTCTTATAAAAATTTCTTGCTCAGTAGAAGAGGTTTACTTACGATCTGGTGCCGCCTAGCGGAAGGGAACCTACAGAACCTATAGCTGTCGTCAAGAAGAGAGACGCTATTGAGTTATCTCGTAAAAATGTTTGAGAAGACACAATTGAGATTAAAGTCTAGATGTGAAATCCCATATTCGACTATTTTCTATGATCTCGCTCAATACCCTATGATCTCAAAGCTTTTAAGCCTTTTATTAGATCACTTAGGGCACTTATAAAGTTCTGGACAAGTGTTTTGGCATTCCAGCCTCATGAGTAGCGGTGCCTGTCGAGTGAGACAATCCCTGGCTGGAAGACCCTTCGCTCCCCACATGTAAAAGAATCGACAGCGAAGTCTATACTTGACTGTTTCATACAGTATTATCAGAGTTAAAAGCCATGAGCAATCGACCGTTAATCACTACGATGTTGGATAATTTAGTCACTGGACATATAGTGTTATGTTGTCTCTGCAGTTCTGCAGAGTAAAGTGGAAATTTTCACTATACAGACACGGGGTGTAACTTTTTGGTCGTCGTTTTTCTTACGCGGGTGTCCCCCTACAAGGGATTCGTTGAGACAAAAGGCGCCGGACTACTGATGAGGCTGGAAGCGAAAGCACGTGTCTAGCACTTCATAGTGCCATAAAAGATCTCATAAAACACTCAAAGAACACTATCACCTAAGTTATACCTTTGTGCAATAAATCCTGGTAGCTCGTTGGGAAGAGTGCAATGTTTTGAGGGTGAGAATTTGGATTACAATTCGGACGCGGCATTGCGCCACTGCAAAGACAGGAAGGAGTTGTTGCAATATCGCGGGAAACGTCCAGATGGATCATGGATTATCGAGGATTCATCCTTAAGCTCTTCGCGTCAAGATGAGAATAAGGTGGTTGCTGAGCTTTCAGGTTTTATCATTGTGATCAATCATTATCTTAATAGATCTATTTTACTGATTATCCGATCTAGGCCTCCAACTCGAATACATCGCAATCAGACAGTGGATGCGACCACGGGATCTTCAAATTTCATGGAAGCGGCGACCTAGAAGTGAGTGAATATGATAAGGTTTAAAGGTTCAAATGTACCCATTTTTCTGCATTATGGTGGATAGCACGTGAGATTCCGGTATGGCTTATCGCAGATTGGAAGCTTAACTGAGATTCCGAACACTCGCTCTTCTCGCAAAATCCTTGTAGTCGTTTTTCACAGTTTCCATGTGTCAAAACAAGCTACTGGAAAGGACATAAAACCTATAGAGAATATGCCGATCACTCGACCAACTTCAACATAACTCTCGTATTGATTCCTCATGGCGGGTATGTCAAGTGAAACATAGGAGTTTACTAACCGAAGAGTTTTGGAGAACCTGATTAATGGTACAATACTAGGATGCTTAATGAAAATTGTGACAGTGCCAATAAATTAGCTAATGTAACTAACAAATGAATTTACGGAAATCGTGTTTGATTTTGGTTGATGATTGACCTTTTATCTGATACAGAGCGAACAGGCGGAAGTGCTTGCCCGTGACCAGTTTGGCGCTGGATTGGTGCCACTGAACGAGGTATGGCGACGTTTTGTGTAAATTCTAGGAATCAGCTAGTGTCAATCGTATCGTAGCTGTACTAACACCATTCTGTCATTTTCTACCACTGCTAGATTATCGCATTAAAGTTTTCTAGTTTTTTTTTTTTAGAATTCTCCTTCCCTCAGAGAGGAGCGTATTTGTCGCCATTGTTATGAGCAATACTCGCAGATTTGTGCGGACATCGGTAAACCTCCACGTGGTATCAATGTCCTCGGGATTTGGCGTACACATTGCCAGAATGATGTGTATGGAAACGTAACGTATGTTATTTGTCGAAAGTCTTGTAACTTTACACTATAGATAGTTAATAGAATAAAATAATCGGCATTGGTCGGTTCCTCAGAGATGCACCATGCATCCAACTTCACTGGTTAGCGTGGTAAGGTTAGGTCTACGTCTACCTACGACCTGCGAAAAACTATAATCCGTGATGTAACATCCCAAACAAGTCTGACAGCAATTTACCTAGTGTGGGGCATTGCGGCCTAGTCTTGTCTTAGTGCTGGGATGAATTGACGATCACGACTCTGTTGAAAGGCACTTCTAGGCATTATTTTTGGCCACATCGTTGGAATAGAGAACACTTTTGTTTCTTCATGGAGATGATATCTCTCCGTACTTACAGTATGATCGGTTTCATCTGCGACTTATTCAAAATTTGCTGTTATTTCGAACTTCTACAAAGTACTGATGCGCGATAGTGCTCAGAGTGCCCTGTAGTACACTCTTTGCCTTCGGCTCGATACCTTAGCACAAACTTATCGATGCAGTGACTCGATGCATAGATAGGATATCACAAGCCGTTGTGTGAACCGGATATGCACTAAGTGCCTTCAAATCATGCTTAATCACGTGAAATGCTTGGTGCATAAGAAAGAGGGATTGGGCAACACCTGAACACCTTGTCTTCCTACATTGTCCATGGAGGGCAGTGGTTTTTGAACGTATAAAAAATCTACCCTTTCAAGTGTTTTCTTAGGGCCACAGCTCAAATTTCACTATGCTTGGTAATTAATTTTGAGTCACGCATGTCAGTGGTCTGTCAAATGGGCTGACCTATGGACCACAATACACGTGTTTCGATTTTGTGGTCTCGTCAGTCGGACAGTCCCCTATCGTCTTGTTTGCCAATCCTGTGTGGGTGCTCTAGTCCCCACACTAAGAGTTACACTAAGAGTGTAAAATGTTTGTCGTCGTTAACTCTTAGTGTGGAGACTGGAGCACCCACACAGGAGTGGCAAAAAGGACGAAAGGGTAAGTGTCCGACTGATGAAATCGCAAAATCGAAACACGTTTATCGAGTTCATAAGTCAGCCAATTCAACACACCACTGACATGCGTGGTTCAAAATAATTATCAGGAGTGTGAAAAGTATTTGCTTACCAGAAGGTCCTTCACTTCTGTGTTTATTACATTCTGAGTTATAATTAGCTTGAGAAACTTGCTGATATTTTAAGTGAGCTTTGTTCCAGCTGTCCACACCTGTTTTTCTCGAAGTGTGGTTACTGCGGCGCCACTGGTCAAGCTGCGCATATGGACAAAGACTGTCCTATGTTGAAGCCCGAGAAGTCTGACGTCAACAGCTCTAAGTAAACTGCGTACAGCTTTGTGCTCTCTATCGTTTGCAGGAACTTGCTCTATTTTTGTTCTGCTTCCACAATATCCTTCAATGGTTTGATATTGTATTACTTCTTATTAACGGTATACGTTGATGTGTCCTTTATCACTACGTTAGTTGCTTATTTCTATTATACTGACGAAATGTTTGTAAGCACTTGTTTCTTAAAATCGTTTTAATAAATTTGGTTCCTGCTATGCCTCTTGTTCTATTCTTCAATCATGGAACATAAAGTATATTACGTTTGACAGACGTATATACAAATGGTTCCGATTCTAAAGAAGGACACGACCAAACAGCATGTAATATTCTTCAGCTTCTACTTCCTCCACTTGAAGGTCGACTTCTACTTCATTTCACAACATTTTAGGCGTCAAATGTGATTTTCTTTTCGCTCTTACGGCGTTATAAGGCCACCATTCGAAGAAGCAATTTTGTCCTCAGAATTCTCGAGATTTAGGCTATCTCGTAAGTGTTGAATCTTTAGTGAAGAGCCATATAGCGGCTCCACCGGGCAAATGAAGAAAGTTGAGTGTGAAAAATAATAATATTTCTGCTGTTGTAACGTAATAAAGAACTTTTTAAGCTGAACAGGTTCTAGAAATCGCAGAGATTAAAGCTTTCAAACAATTACTAAGGGTCTAAGAGAAAACTTCTCTACAAGACAGTGGCCTTCAAACAATCGTGTCCCTGAGCTGGTACACGTCGTCAATTAGGGGTTAATCTAACACTAATTAGTGATTACCATGCGCAAAACCCTCGTTTTCACTTCGAAACTTTGAGCGAACAGTCCAGAAAAATCTTTGTTACTTCAGTGAGTAGGATGTCAGTATGGCTTGACAATCGAGGGTCGATGGCCCCATTCAATCCTCGATGGCAGTGATGGACGTCAAGCCTTCGAAGATTTGCCTACTGCTCTTCACCTTCTAAGCGTGCTTTTCCTTCAAGTTTTGCGAGCGACTCTGGAATTGCAATCGACAGTACTTGATCAACATACAGGGGCTAGAAAACACAATCGCCGTGCGAAGATTTGCAAAGGGGCTACTCAGTGAAATGGCATTCAATCTAAGATTCTACTAAGGCATCTATATAACGCATTCTAAGTATAGATTAAAATTCTAACACCCACTTGAAGACGACTTTGTGAGTGCGGCGTGATCGACTTCTCCTTCTTCTTCTTGAACTCCTGCGGGATAATCTGCGTCGTGATCGTCGGTTGCTCGGTCGGCGTATTCGAGACCTGGGTAAGCGCCTTTTAGGGCGTCTTGCCGAAAAGAGAAGCCTTTATTGACTTGGTTATGAAGAGAAATACACTATTTTTTACATGTATATGTGATATCGTAAAGCACGTCTCTGTGGAGACACGTAAAGCAGAGAACTCGACAGCAACAATGACATTTTGCTCTACGCAGCAGAGCAAACGAACAAACGAGGGGTCCGCGTCCAAATGCGCTTTAGTGACACTCAACATGCATTAGCGTGAGTGAGTAGATTAACACAGCAATGCAGATCCAAACGAGCTCTTTCCAATGTACGCGTTGACTATCTTCTTGAACCCGAGAGCATCCCCGATTTATGGGAAAACTCAAACGATCGCGTACAGCGATTGTATCGACGTCGTAGTCGGCTGCCGGATCGACACGAATGTCTCCTCAATGATCGGAAGTGACTACGACGAGCTCGGCTTCTTCTGCTTTTTCTCCCCCTACTTAAAGTTCTACTTCCACTTTTAAATCCCCTTCTTCTGCTCTCAATTCTAAACCGCACTCTTCGGAAGGCATTTGAGTAAGTGAACTGAATGGCATACTTTTTGCAAGCTCTTACAAGCTTTAGAATCGTTCATAAATATCAGTCATTTGATAGAGTCTGATAGAATATTGTGCTTATGTGTTAGTGATTAGGAAGCTGAAATCTGGCAAATTTTATTAATATAACTTTTTCAAAATGGTCCTTTAACCCCTAATTGACGACGTGTAACGGCTGAGGTACATGATTGTTTGAAGGCTTTCTCTTGCTGCAGAGAAGTCTTCTCTTAGAGAATTGGTAATTCTTTGTGCTGTTTCACTTTCCCTCAAGTTCTCAACCCCGAAGGGAACGAAGTGTACCAACTGAGGTACACGACTGCTTGAAGGCCTTTCTCGCCGAATCAAATCTTTCTCCTAAGCATTTGTAGTCAAACGTAGTCAATCGAAAGCTTATATCTCTGCGATTACAACGATCTGTCCAGTTTCAGAAGAAGACTTTTTATTATGCAACAGCAGCCAAAGCAAAATTATGCTTCACACTCAATTTCTTCATTCCTTAGCACGGGCTTCGATACGACTAAAGTTTTGTTGATCATTGAATAGTCCTAATTTCTAAAAATTTGAAGATGTAATTGGTTATCGAAAGGTCATCATAAGACGACGCAAGAACGAAAAGAGAACCACATTTCCTAAAATGTTACCCCGCCGCTTGGAGGTCATAGGTGGCTTATTGGTATCTGTAGGTGAAGTTTACTTGTCAAAGGTATATTATCCTTATGTAAGGTATGAACTATCTCGAGTGAACCTTTTACAAAAGTTTTCTGATATGAAGAGAGATTACATCGTTTGAAATCATTCATTTTTCAGCAGCAATACAACGTTCTTATGAAAAAAATAAGTGTCACATCATTATGCTTCGTATCGCCTGCCTGCGAGTACATAGCTTTTAGCACATCTTCTAGAATTAAATATTTCCGATAGATGTCTATGTGGGGTCATTCTAATATATAACTTGAGTAAATGTAGAAAGATAGCGGGTTCATCATTGCTTATGATACGGTGCTTTCCCTACCAGCACCCCATATTCAAAGAAAAAACGTATCCGCTCTCTCTAGACATTTTGGTGCTTTTCATTAGCTTAGATCGCAAAAGTTTGAAAAGTGTAACTAATTTTCGTTTCAAGTGTTTTCTTAAGACCACAGCTCAAATTTTTCCCCCACAGCTTCCAGAGGTCCCACAGAGATTAGCAAAACGCGAGAAAGGGTAACTGCTCGAATGAAGAGATCGCAAGATCGAAACACGTGTATCGAGCTCTATAAGGTGTAATTAATTTTTTCGAAGGCCTTTATATCAAGCTGTGGCAATGGGAAGGAAAGGAAATGTAACACTTGAGCATCACATGAGCAGAAGCAAAGTTATTCCTTCAAAAGTTCGGCAATTATTCGGTACCACAAAATTCGGCAAATTTTACAGGGTTTTTAGTTCTTCCAAAAGAACTCTTTATTGCATTGCAGCCACTGCAGCATTAAGATTGTCTTTCACATTTGCCGCGCATGCCTTCCACCGGTATGTGAACGGATACTGCAACATTGGCATCAAACCATCGCGTTCAATAACCAGTCGATAGCTCAAATCTCGAAAATTTTAGTGGTGTACTTGCCTTTTGAAAAAAGGTCTCATTGCTAACTGCAGCAACAAGAGCAAAACTGTGTTGCACAACTAAGTATTTTTGCTAAACACATACCTTTCTTCTATCGCTTTCGTGAAGAAATCGGACCAACGGGTCAATGGTCTTCCTTTAGAGCGCTTGACGTCCCGAGGAATCCAGTCGGTAGCGGCACTCGTTCATCGGTTGTCGTTGAAGCGCATCACGTGTCCGGCCCACTTTATTTTCGATCTCTTGACGTGTAGAACGCCGTCTCTGATTTACGATCGTTGACTTAGGTCGGAACTTCGGATCCTCTCTTTCATTTGCGAGATACGGGATACTCCTAGCATCGACCTTTCGACTGCGCACTCGATAACGCCAAGTGATCTTCAATCCTGCTTACGTAGCGACCAGGTTTCTGCTCCATACGCTAGGGCAGGGATAATTGTCGAGTCAAAAAGGTGGGAACGGAGTCGGATGTTCTTTGTTTTCTTCACTACATCTTCGATGCACTTAAACGTTCCCCAAGCCGCTCGTTTCCTCCTGCTCAACTCTGGAGCTAGGTCATTCATCATGTTGATTTCACGACCTAGATAGACGTAACTGGAGCATTCGGAGATTGTCGTTCCGTTGAGCGTGAATGGGGCATTTGAAACCTATCCGTTCTTCATAAATATCGTTTTCGTTAGATTTAGTTAGAGACCAATCTTTTCACAGGCGCTTTCGAGATCGGTTAACATTCGTTCCGCTTGACTGATGTTTGGTGTTATGAGAACGATATCGTCAGCAAAGCGAAGATGGTTTCGTTGTCGACCGTCAATTGCTTTAGACCTTTGGTGGAACAAAGAATCTGCTAACGTTCGAGACATGAAGCATACCGTATACGAATCGTCACGTTTTTGAAATCTGAATGTATATGAGTCAGCATTATCCTCAATGCAGCAGTAAGTTGAGAATTCGGAGCCATTGTCTCATTTGTGCCAAATGGAGTACTCCCTGAATGAACACTTTTATGTGTGCGAGATAAACTTAATGTATCTTTATCCCTTTTATGTAGAGTAATTTCTGGAAAAACACCTTAACCCATCCGAGACAAACCAGTTATCGCCTTGAACTCTGTGTTAATTCAGTAATCAGTCACTCAATCTTAAGCGGCGTACTAACTACTCAATGCATGAAGCGCCTAAGTAGCTTAAAGCAAGTGGTTAAAAAGTCAATTCAATGTTCCGAGTGCATGAAAAACCAGGCACATCGTGTCAAATGGGTTATTACTTTCACGCCCGTTGACATTGGAGCAGCGGAAGCCATCATGCAAATCCTGTTCTTTAGACGCATTTCATATTCTATGCACCAATACCAGTACTTGCCTAGCAATCAGTGTTTGTTGAAGAGGCGGCAAAGTGACTCTGAGATCATCGCTCTGTAATTCCGTTCTTTTTTGTTAAAAAAATTCGGGCCCTGTAAGGCAGAGATGTGAGGATGATATATTTAAGCTTGAATGGCCCATGCATCGGAATCTGAACGTACAGGGCGAAACATAGGAGACACGCATATATCGAAATCAATGCATATGGTTGCGAAAGTGTCAAAACACACCCTTAGGCGAGTGAAACCCATAAGATAGCTTTGCTTCGCTTTGGGAAGAAAAGATTAATTTAAGAACTTCCTTTCAAATAACTCTGTTGTCAGACTGAATTACAGGTGATTCAAGTGATTGTTCAAGCAGCATGAAATTTTACAACGTTAATTGAACAACTAACCTTCCTTTGTAGTTAGAATAAAGATTAGTTTGCTTCAAAATTTTCAAGTCTTTCGTTTTTCACCGCAAACAGGAGAAATAATCCACCCGCACAAATTGTAATCAGAGCGATAGAAAAGGTCACCCAGTATAATGTAGACACTGAAAGAAAGCTCTTTAGTTATTCTATCTTAATATGGTTACAAGCAAATAAAACTTAACCATCGAGAAAATTAGTTACATCCACATGCTCGTATATCACACCTGTAAAAGAGGCTTTTCAATTTTACAGGCAAAAGGGAACATATTTGGGGTAATGAAAACGATAAATTAGATACCAGCAAGTGTTGGAGTAATTATTCCTGGCCACGGCGTCGCATAGACGGGTAATTGCTGAAAGAAGAAGAATGATTTGTGACTACCGATGCTTAGAACGCGATCATTTGAAGTCATAACTCAAATAACGTGCACCTGCTACCATACAGGATTGTTGTGGTTACAGCATATTGTTGTAGAGAAAATAATTTAACTAAAACGAGTGCAGAATCAGATCAAGTCACTCATCGTTTTGTGGTCGTACAGTCGAGTGCCCAGTTTTTTTTTTGTCATCATGGAGATAATCATATCCACTGTGGTAGTGATAAAATTTACCTTATAGAACTTAAAAAAGAGGACGAAAAAAACTACCTGAACTTTGTAGTCGCTCATAATGACATAATGTGGTGGACGAGATTCTTGCGAAGGTTCAATGAATTTATTTGGAGAGTAGGTAGCAGCGATGGAAAAGACAATGAACATTATGAAGAATAAAAATTTCATAACTGGATTACCTGGAACATTGCTGTGGAATGCTGAGCACATTCCCACTCCATACAAGATTCTGTGCGATTATCTTCAATGAGTATTTGGAAATTTTATTTTTATTTATTTTACTTGATACAAACTGTTATCACATTTTATTGGGCAGACCCCACCCACCACTCACAACATTCAATTCGTTCCCTCACATCCATCGTCCCAAGTGTCTTCAAACATTCCACCTATTGATTAGACTGTTGTTAAAGGACTTTGTCTTTTTCGTGAACGTCGCAGAATAGTGATCCACTAAATCATCTTGCACTCTTCAGGATAGCTAAACTAGAGCGTTCTTAGGCGATTGTTGGGGTAAAGATTCGAACCACTACGATGCTTTTTCATAGCGTGCACCAGTAACCACTCAGACGTAGCCTCATTCAAAGACCTAGAGGGAGCAAAGTGATGTTGAAAAGTAGCTAATTATATTGTAACCATAATTTGTTTATCACCTTTTTTTGCTGCCGTATTAAAAATGTTTGACTGAGTAGAATGGAAGTTAATTTGATCTTTCTCGATTTTGGAGAAGTTGAAACAACCGAAACATCGGCCATTATCGCACTGTATCTATACTCAATGAATCTTGCTGTTAACAATCTCATGTCCGCTCATTAATATAACTCGAAATCTTTTAATCATGTCGATTTAGTGGAGTGCACTGCGAACGTCACTGCAATATCTTATCAAATATTTTTATTTCTTTTGATGTATTCTCAAAAGGGAAAAACCATGGATCACTCTTCTTTGATCACTGAAGTCTGCCAAGTAAGGTAGTTAGCCAAACACCGGATATAAACAAACGTACGTCCCTTGATACGCGCGTACAGTCAAGGGATGAGTCCTTGGCTCTAGACAGCAGAATTCCTCTGTACGCTCGTAAGCTCAGCTACTGACACAAGGCTTAGTATTACCCAATGGTATCTGCTCGATTCACTCAGCAATCAACGGAGATACAAGTGGTGCTTCAAAGTATCATATACTAATGCATGCTTGAGTGGGTGTGCAACTCTGATGCATGCTTGAGTGGGTGTGCATACAGTAATCGACCCCCCAAGATATCTGCAATCAAATAACTTGGATACGTGCGAAAGATTATTCAGAGTAGCTCATAAAGTATGTGCTTTAGTGTAGACATCTGCTGTCAGAAAAAAACAACAAAATTAACTGATAGAGTAGAAATGTCATTCAAGCTCGAGAAGCTCAAGTATTTCAAATGCACATAAGATGTAGAAGAGCATAGATTACACATGCTCAACTTTCGCAATATTGGAAAAGGTTACAGGCCATGAAGACGTTAGATATTTATTTGGTCAGTAAAAATCACACAGTGAATTAGAAGAAATACTGAACAGAATACTGCAGTGCAATGTTTATGCGCGACAAGCAATGACTATGCTTGAATCACATTTGGAAGAAAAACATCGCCTGGACCTGCCTGAATGTAGGCATTACAAATGGAAACAGTACGAAAAGACCATCGCTAAGGAATACGAGTATTATCTTCTTCAATATCGACAGTAAGAAGACTTCGCAATGGCGTAGCACTGGCTATCTAATATTCTCATCAACAATCTTCACAGATGTAAATCTGGATCATATTTACAACTCGTTTGAGTAAAAGTAAGATTTTGAAAGGCAGTCAAGCGACTGATATATGGATGTTCAAGCAAGGCATATCTAGCAAGTCTATCAGAGCCGTTTTTATACCATACTAACTTCATGTAATGCTTGATGGCTTAGTGGAATTTCAAAATTTTGGCCCTAGTGGAGAGTGTATGTGCCATCAATTTTTTTCGACATTTGCAGGTTTTTTCTTGCTGGACTGTTTTTTTATTAGAACTTCACTAATTATTCGAGAGCCCAAATCTCGACAATTTCATTGCTATGTTTGATTTCTCCAAAAAGCTCTTCATTGCGCTGCAGTGGCGCAAATGGAGACGAAATTACGTTTCACATTTAACAGCAATCAGGAGCTCAAAGTCAAAAAATTATAGGACCACAACTGTCCATTAGCATGAAAGATTTTCGAGTTTCGCGAGAAAGCATTGTACGAACGTACAGCCATTGAGTGTAGGTGACAAGGCGATTTTGGGGACGTTAATGTTCAGAATTTGAGGGAAGAATTGAGACATTTCCAACAACACATTAAGCTTTCATTCTTTGACTATCTTAAGAAATTAGCATCAAAAGGAAGAAAACTAAAACACAAGTCCAAACTGTGTTGAAACATTATGTTGCAATTATTAAATAATTCATATTCTTTATATAGAAACAATCAATGTTCTATGTAGAAGATCAGCTTTAATAAAAGTTTTGCTTTATAATTTGAAGAGTTTACTCAACTTTGTTTCGTTGCAGCACTTGCATAACTAGTCTCCCTGTACCGATTTCCTACGCTTCGACATTAGGAAAACGCTATACCCTAAACTTGTCAATGATCAAGCTATTCTAAAGTCTTCAGTCATTGTGCTGTGCATGAAACCTCCCAGTGTGGTCTTTAACTCGCTGAAAAGGCACGAAGAGAGCATCAGAGTTTCGGTATACTGTTTCTAGCTCTACTACATCAGGAGATGAAGTTTCAGCGGATAGGATGTGAAAACACCGCAGGAAAAGTCTCTCTTACGTGCTTTAAATTTTAGTGGTAGATGAACTATTGTAAATTTTTACCCAAGGCGACACAGGTTATAACTTCTTCTTTTATGCCAGATTAAGAAGTACATTCTGCATGCATGCACCAAGCTGGCTAGTGATTGTCATTTATACAAGGAGGCCATGCACTTTGTATGACTTTTTGCAAATAAAACTTGCAGTTTAGGGAATGACCAACGTAGGATACATGGCTGTTAATCACCTCCAGCGAATAAGCTCAAAGGTTATTCCAAAATGCTCAAAAAACTGCTTTGAAAACCTAATCTAAGTAAAAAAGGCGATAGACAAATCTGGTTTCGAAGAGGTCTTGGTGCGGCGATACTGAGCTGATAAGCACAAACAGGCGTCCATATTTTCAAAATCTCGCAGCCCTCCTAATTTGCTAAGTTTGTAAAGGCGATGGTGAGTATAGCTGCTTATATTGTACTCTTAATATTAGGTCTTCTCATTAGGTTTTGGTTCGGTTTTTCTGAGTACAGTTGAATTTTCTTTTCACAGGTGCGTTAGTAATCTTTCGAGAGCTTAAATCTCTGACTAAACGCGTACGTAGCCGGTTTTTCAAAACACCCTTTGATAACGCTGTAAGATCCGAAATGAAAATCTGCTTCACACCACCACGTGCTTTCTTTCTTATCTCACTTACGATAGGTCGGAAAGAAAGCTCTGCGGCACTTGTAAGAATTGAAAGTTTATGCATGAATTCCAAATAAAATGGTCTTAACTATTCTCCAAGATATATATTATTGCCTTTTACGACATTCTGCCATTGGTCCGTCAAGTTTTGGATCTGAAGAGCAGTCTATCTCAGAAGAACAGAGAGAAGCTTGTTTCTCGAAATCGACCACTAACCGTTTTTCTGTGTTCTTCCTAAACAGTTGATTATGCTATTTTCACGCGTAAAAAAGAAGTTACATCCCAAATCGGTCCAGTAGCAAGTATTTCTTGGATGCACCAGCACCTCCACAAGCACAAGGTCACTTTTGATCCGCATTTATCTGTCTACTCGCAACCTTGGAGCATTATAAGGCTCTCAAAATCGAACAAAAAGATATTTCTCTATGAGGGAGATCAGCAAACTAACTTGATTTTGAACGATCGTATTTGAACACTCCGTTCAAAAAAAAATAGTGCGCACGCAGAATAGGTCACGGTTTCTTGCCTTTTTACATTCGATAGACGCTTCTGTTTCATTGCTTTAATCATGAAAAATTTAGTCTCGTTGAGTATCTGTTTGATATTCTGTGCCAGGGTAGTGAGAAAAACAAGGAATACAGTTTGTCTCAAGCTTTAGAAACTACATGTTATCGGTGATATATAAACCTGCTTGAGATACGACACTATTCCAGTGACCTATATATAAACGCGACGGTGGGCGCTGCACTTGACTATCATAGCATTACCTTCTGCCGCAGGTTGGGGCGAGCTGGTAAAGATGCACCAGTCGCTAATTTGTTTGCCATCGCTATCCATATCATTGTTCAGTTCACTTACGACAAACTGATGCTTACCATCTACGACTGCTTTTGAACTTTAATATAATTAAACTTACTCTGAAGAAATAAGCACATTTGAGTGCAAGATGATTCAATACTCAGAGCTATCGCATTACAGGGCGTTAAAAGCAAGAGATTTAACAAGTACGTATTTTGTTGCCTTTATCGCTTACGCTGAAAAAGTTTGCTGTAGTTGAATGAAGCGAACATTCTCAAAAGACAACATCGGTAACGGACGAGGAGAATCAGCGCTGTTGGTAAGATCTCATTCAAGATATGTGCTTTTTATCCATAATTATATCGTTATTTTGAGCGCTGTCATTATAAAAAGTCGTTAGTAGGGTGTGATTCGTCCTACAGGCCATAGATGCTCGACTGTGTTCACATCAATGCAGGGGAATTTTCTCACCTCAGTTGTGTTAGTCTATCAATCGGCGTCAATTCCTCTACATGCAGGGGTATACTGTCAAGGGATCGGCTAAACCGAAGGGCATTGTTTTTACTGAGGAGTCTGAAAGGGCAAAACAAGCCCCTGTCCAGTGCTGTATAAGTGCCGCCCCTGACCTCGTGATAGGCTCAAACATGTCAACATGTTATCAGACATTATGTGCATCGGACGGCATTTACTGAACTCTTCAAATTTCACTTTTAATAGACTATATTGGCTTCCCGCAACTAACTAACGACGCATCTGTAGTCGCCGTCCTTTTAATTTATGAAGTTTTACGTCACATTTTGGCACAGTAAGTCAACAGTTATGCGCCGACGACTGACGCCGTCTCTAAAATGCATACATGATTATCAGCTTCTCTACGATCTAATCTCTTTTCAAATTTTCGTTTTCAGTCATATTTATTTTTCAGGTGACTAGCAGTTATAGAACAGCAAGCTCTTTCTTCTATGTCTTTCACAGCGCTGTTTTATGGAATTCTTTCATAATTATTTCGTAATGTTCAGTTTACGAATTACATTAAGTCAGTTTTTCCCGAGATCACTAAATGAAAATTTATCCTCATTCTCTGGGCAAGATTCTCTCATAGAGGTGTTAGTAATCATTCGAAAACTTGAATCTCTTGTAAGAGCCAAGGTGGCCGGTTTATTGGATGCACCCTTTTATGACGGTGTAATATCCAAAGTAAAATTCTGTTTTACGCGACCACGTGTTTCTTTCTTTATCCATTTGCCCATATTATTGATGCCTATACGTGCCTAAGGTAACGAAGAGACGCTTGTCTCCGCAGACACTCGAGCTGATACGTCAACGTGGAATCGCACGAGCCGCAGGCAACCGAAACCTTACGTCCGAACTTGCGAAACGATGCAGAGAAGCGATAAAAGAAGACCCTAAAGAGAGAAGAGCAGCAGTTATGGCAGAAGCTGCAGAAGCTGGGAAGAGCATTCGCAAAGCCCAGCGAGGCTTCGCCAACTATAAGACCAAGATGATTGCACTCCGATACCCTGACGGGACACTTACAGCTTCCAGAAGGGCTATGGAGAAAATCATCCACCAATACTACTCGGATCTCTTCGCTAGCCATGTTCTCTTACCGTCATATAAATTGAAAGAGGACGGAAATGTCGTTCCATCAGTCCTTCCTTCCGAAATCCGACATGCTATATCGTCGGTGAAAAACAGAACAACACCCGGTCCAGACAGGATTAGACCAGAACACCTGAAGAACCTGCCGCCAGTTCTCATCAACACCCTGGCTCGGCTCTTCACTCGCTACCTGTCAGAATGCAAGGTCCCTATTCAATGGAAAACCAGTAAGACCGTATTGTTGTTCAAAAAGGGAGACCTTCACGACATAGGCAATTATGGCCCAATCTGCTTGCTGTCCGTTGTCTATAAACTCTTTACTCGAGTCATCCTGAACAGGATTGACAGAACACTGGACGAAGGACAGCCATGCGAACAAGCAGGGCTCAGAAAAGGTTCTAGTACCATGGACCACATCCACACGATCACAAGACTCATTGAAGTTTCGCGAGAGTACAAACAACCACTCTGTCTCACTTTTATCGATCTGAAGAAAGCCTTTGATTCAGTGGAAACAGAAGCGGTTATAGAGGCGCTGGATAATCAGGGTGTCCTTAGTCGGTACGTAACAATCTTTCGTGAGCTGCAAAGGTTTCACAACCAAATTATCTCCATTCTGCAACATTATCACAATCGGCGTAAGAAGAGGGGTTTGACAAGGCAATACAATTTTGCCAAAGCCATTCACTGCCACCCTACAAAACGTCATGCGAACTTTAGAATGGGACGAAATGGGAGTAAAAATTGACGGTCGACAATTAAACCATCTTCGACTAATACTATATACGTCCAGGCTCTGAAGAAGGCGGGTCGCCGAAACGTCAGCCGAATTTCTACAACTGTTTTATCAACCTCGCGTCAGCTAATCAAGATAAGTTTTCTACATTTTCATCTTCGCTTTGCTGACGATATCGTTCTCATAACACCAAACATCAGCCAAGCCGAACGAATGTTGACTGATTTCGACAACGCCTGTGGAAAGATCGGTCTTCAACTGAATCTAACGAAAACAATGTTCATGAGGAACGGATGAGCTTCTAATGCCCCATTCACGCTCAACGGAACGACAATTTCCGAATGCTCCAGTTACATCTATCTTGGTCGTGAAATCAACATGATGAACGACCTAGCCCCAGAGTTGAGCAGGAGGAAACGAGCGGCTTGGGGAACGTTTAAGAGCATCGAAGATGTAGTGAAGAGGACAAAGAACATCCGACTCCGTGCCCACCTTTTCGACTCGACAATTATCCCTGCCCTAACGTATGCAGCAGAAACCTGGTCGCTACGTAAGCAGGATGAAAGATCACTTGCCGTTATCGAACGCGCAGTCGAAAGGTCGATGCTAGGAGTATCTCGTATTTCGCAAATGAGACAAAGGATCCGAACTTCCGACCTACGTCAACGAGTTTATCATGACGACTCAATCCATCCATGGTAGCTCACAATTCCAAGAGCCCCAGTCTCAACGGTGGACGCGGAAGTCTCCCACTGGAGAGTGCCATAACGAAACAGACCACATCTTAGTAAATCGGTTTTGCCTGACCGATGTCGCTGTTGTTCTTAAATTCTGCACGGGACCAGACCATCGCCTCCTTCGCGCAACGTTCTGTTTTCCGAGCAGAGGAGAGAAAGCCGCTGAATTCAAACAGCGAAGTCCTAGAACTATCATAAACTGTGATGTATTCAAATCATTAGTTTTCTCTTGGGATGATACCATTGTCGACAACATCGGTGAAGAATACGACTGGCTTGTAGAATATCTTCACGTCGGCGCTACGAAAGCCGAGACTCCTATAGTCACGTAGAGGCCCTTGTCTCCACAGACGCTCGAGCTAATACCTCAGCGTGAATGGCACGAGCTACAAGCATCCGAAACCTTAAGTCCGAACTTGCGAAGCGCTGCAGAAGAGCGAAAAGAGAAGACTCCAAAGAGAGACCAGCAGCAGTTATGGCAGAAGCTGCAGAAGCAGCGAAGAGCACTTGTAAAGCAGACAGAGGCTTCCCAGTTATAAGGGCAAGATGATTGCTCGCCGATGCCCTGACGGGACACTTACAGCTTCCAGAAGGGCAATGGAAAAAATCACCCACCAATACCACTCGAATCTCTTCGCTAGCTCTGTCTGCTTACCGTTATATAAAATGGGAAAAAGAATGAATCTGTCGTTTTACTAGTACTCCTTTCCAAAATCCGACATGCTATATCGTCGGTGAACAATAGAGCAGCACCCGGGCCAGAAAGGACTAGATCAGAGCATCTAAAGAACCCACGGCCAGTTCTCATCAATCCTCGGCTCCGCTCTTCATTGCCTTCCTATCAGAATGCAAAGTTCTCATTCAATAGAAAACCAGTAAGACCTTGTTGTTATTCAAAAAAAGAGACCTTCACGGCATAGGCAATCATCGCCCAATCTGCTTGCTGTTCGCTCTCTATAAACTCTTCACTCGAGTCATCCTAAACGCGACTGACAGAACACTGGGCGAAGAGCAGCCAAGCGAGAAAGCAGGGTAAAAGGACTCAGTACTACAGACCACATCCACACGATTGAAAGACTCACTGGAGTTTCGCGAAAGTACAAACTACCGCTTTCTCGCACTTTCATCGATCTGAAGAAAGCCTTTGATTCAGTGAAAGCAGAAGCGGTTATAGAGGCGCTGGATAATCAGGGCGTCCTTAGTCGGTACGTAACAATCCTTCGTGAGCTGCAAAGGTTTCACAACCAAATTATCTCCATTCTGCAACATTATCACAATCGGCGTAAGAAGAGGGGTTTGACAAGGCAATACAATTTTGCCAAAACCATTCACTGCCACCCTCCAAAACGTCGTGCGAACATTAGAGTGGCCCCATATGGGAGTGAAAATTGACGGTTGACAGTTGAACCATCTTCCTTTGCTGATGACATCGTTCTCGTAACACCAAGCATCTGTCAAACGGAACGAATGTTAACCGATCTCGAAAGCGCCTGTGAACAGATTGGTCTTAAACTAAATATAACGAAAACGATGTTTATGAAGAACGGATAGGTTTCAAATGCCCCATTCACGCTCAACGGAACGACAATCGGCGAATGCTCTAGTTACGTCTATCCAGGTTGTGAAATCAACATGATGAACGACTCAGTTCCAGAGTTGAGCAGGAGGAAACGAGGGCTTGGGGAACGTTTAAGAGCAACGAAGATGTAGTTAAGAAAACAAAGAACATCCGACTCCGTTCCCACCTTTGCGGCGCGTCGATGACCGCTATCCTAACGTATGTAGCACAAATCTGGTCGCTACGTAAGCACGACGAAAGATGACATGGCTTTATTGACGCGCAGTCAAAAGGCCGATGCTAAGAGTATCCCGTATCTCGCAAATTAGAGAAAATATCCGATGTTCCGACTTAAGTCAAAGATCAAAATCTTAACTTGATATTTTTATATTTTTACAAATACGTAATCAAAAACGTCGTTCTACACGCCAGGACACCGAAAACAGGGTGAGCCGGACAGTGATGCGCTTCAACGACAACCGATGGACGAGAGCCGTTATCGACTCAATTCCTCGGGACATTAGGCGCTCTACAGGATGTCCACCAACCAATTGGTGCAATTTCTTCACGAAAGGCATAGAAGAAAGATATCATGCTCAGTGAATCCCTAGAGCGAAGAGGACCCACTGGGCTACTCTAGCACGTGATAGGGAAAAATGAAAGTGTTGGTATGCGCTCGAATCGCTCGACGATCAGTGGAACGATAGGTTATACAGGTGACATGTACACTTGGCCATCTGAGGAGTGGAACGTTCAGACAATTTTTAAGGGAATTTTGAGCCGCAGAATCGACAAGCCGTAGCCATATATTGCGCACTGGCGGTGTATAAGAGACTTCAGATGGCTTGCGATGCAGATTCATTAGCTACGTTAGCAAAAGCGTTCAGTCAAGTTGAAAGACTTCATCACGTAGGCGCTGTCATGGATGTTTTGCTCTCAGAAAAATGAGGTTGCCGATGAAGAAGTAGGTAGAGTTACTCTTAAGCTACCTTTAGTCAGTAGATTCTTTTCTCCCGCAGATGCTGCTTTAGAAAGTGAAGGAACAATAATGCGGTGAAGCAATATCACAGCTATACGGGGCATGTGATAGCGAGGTTCAGCCCAGTTTGTCCATAGTGTCGCGAATCGACTTTGCTAATTAAGGTGGTCGGTCAATGCACAGGACATCACTTATCATTTAATTTCATTAACCCATTTCATTCAGATGGCGAGCAATAGTGCTACGGCCGTAATCTAGTGTCTTCTTGAATTGCTAGAACATTGTTAAATATGCCACAACCTTTTGGCAATAAGCGAATTTGAAACAGAAAAAAACCGAGTAAAACTATAGTGAATAAAAATTTATAGGATAACACAACAGATTTACGCTATATCTTGAACATCAATCTGCTAAGAAAT
The DNA here is from genome assembly GCA_019055375.1 of Parelaphostrongylus tenuis. Taxonomy (NCBI): domain Eukaryota; kingdom Metazoa; phylum Nematoda; class Chromadorea; order Rhabditida; family Metastrongylidae; genus Parelaphostrongylus; species Parelaphostrongylus tenuis. Next base: position 23,463 of record JAHQIW010001505.1, read on the forward strand.
TAAACGGATAAAACGAAGTTCATTCTAAACTACAGATGAGGTACCTAGCAAACAGAAAGTGTGTGAGAAAATATCCAACAGATTTCTTGCATACTTAACATCTCACTTTTATTTTCACATCGCTTCGTTTTCCGTATGTTGTTAGCGTGTTCCCTTTCATACGACACGCTCTTGAAAAAGCAGTGAACAACCTGAAGGAAGCACTAGTGGACAGGATTTAATTATATTGTTTTCGTTGAGAAAAATCAAGTCTCGATATTGTAAGTGTATTGAGTGGAACAGTATCTGGATAATCATCACGAGTATCGATCCAAAGTGGTTCACTACGGCACAGAGAGACCGTCTCGAAAAGAAGTCGTCTTTCCAACAAACCATCCAATTTTCCTGCCGACCGACATCATATAATGGAAAAATTAGAACGATTTTTCGCAACAACAACAAAAATTAGATCACTTAATTCTAACCCTTACCTGCAGGTCGATCCAAATCCATACCATGTTGTTTTAACGCGATACGGTCGTAATATTTCTGAATCCTGGATGGAGACTTGTAACTGCCAGTACAAAGTGGAATGCAGAGAATTAAACATATAATGTTCAACTGCCATCTATAAAGCAAAGTGATAATTTAGTTGGACAGCAATTTTTTTCGGTATATTCCTTCATTCCACACATGAAAATTTTGCTAAGAAGCAACCATTTCCATTTTTTTTCTGGTGAGCAATTAGCAACCAGCAGTAAAAATAGGCACAAGCATGGGACCTGAAAAAATGGATCATTTCCTTTCCCCGGTCCCAGTTCTAGCCTTCGTGGAGTTGCAATTTTCTGATATCTTCTGAATTTCGGTTAGTTATTTAATAGCTAAAATTTCAAAAAATTCAAATACCTACTTGATCTCAAAACCGTTTTTTTATTGCACTGCAACAGCAGAAATAAAATTGTTTTGCTCATTCAGACATTTTTCGCTGTCCAAAAGTTTTTCTTCTGTCTTTTAGTAACCATTCGATATCTGAAATCTTGAAATTCAAGTCATTCATTCAGTTTGATTTAGCCTTTTTTTGCTCTTTAACAATCAAAAGAAGAGCAAGTTTAGATCACCTCCTCAACTCGACGATTATCCCTGCCCTAGCGTATGGAGCAGAAACCTGGTCGCTACGTAAGCAGGATTGAAGATCACTTGGCGTTATCGAGTGCGCAGTCGAAAGGTCGATGCTAGGAGTATCCCGTATCTCGCAAATGAAAGAGAGGATCCGAAGTTCCGACCTATGTCAACGATCGTAAATCAGAGACGCCGTTCTACACGTCAAGAGATCGAAAATAAAGTGGGCCGGACACGTGATGCGCTTCAACGACAACCGATGAACGAGAGTCGCTAGCGACTAGATTCCTCGGGACGTCAAGCGCTCTAAAGGAAGACCATTGACCCGTTGGTCCGATTTCTTCACGAAAGCGATAGAAGAAAGGTATGATGCTCAGCGAATCCCTAGAGCGAGGACAACCCACTGGGCTAATCTAGCACGTGAAAGGGAAATATAGAAGAATTGCTGGTACTCGTTCGAGTCACACGACGATCAACGGGACAACAGCTGATACAGGTGAAATGCGCAAGAGGTAAACGTTTCAAATGATATGAAAATCATACACGATTCATGTGAAAAAAACGACATTGCCCTGCAAGCAATGCAAATTTTCCTTCCAACCAAATATTGTAAACTAACTTGTTTCAAGTCGCAAGTATCTACGGATTAGTGGAACATTTCAAAGAGATTGGAGAGATTGTATGCAGTCCTCGAAAAGGTCTTCTAACCACTTTGTCTTGACGGAAGATCATTCAGAAGATTCGTTTCCGAATTCGACAAAATTTGAAGCGTTTGAAAGCGCAAAATGGCTCGAGAAGCTTAGGAGCAGCGAGTGGAGCATCCGAAACACTGTCAAAAATAAGGATATGCTGCATAGGAGTGTGTAGGAGCAAAAATTATAAACCGCAGTCAGTTTGCGGCTTCTGCATAAGCATCGCGATCGAATACAATGCGCGACATACGATAGCTAAGTTCACTGTTCATATTGTGGTGTTGGGCAGTGATCAACATACGGCTAAGAGAAAGTACAGCGAAAACATCAGTGAGTAGTGGGGAACTCAGTAAGCCCCGATAAATGATAACTGCATGCTCGAAGTCGCCTCGGGCTTCAAGTTTTGCTTGCATCTCATCACTGTTGCGTATTGCGATGCCGTCATAAGTATGCCATTGTTTGATCCGAAAAGGGCTTTTCACATACAAGAGGTATCTACATCTGAAAATACCAAACTGCTATGCACCAAGTGATTCGGTCGAGAGCAAATATTTGAGTAATGTCAGGGTTTCTTGCGAGAAATTCCCAGACCTGGTCTGTCACTTACATATTCGGTGTTCTTTATTCCATTTCACAACTAGTTTAGACATTTCATCGGTCTCACCCAACTGAACCTCATGTAGGAACGATGCCAGGGGGCCCTATGAGTCCTGGTCCGCCTCTTGCTCTATTGCTGCCTTCCCGAACACACATGTCGGGAAGGCGGTGCAAACTTGAAACAATCCGGAGTGAGCGTCGCTCTGCGACGCCTACGGATCTCTACAAGACCGCCACTAAGGCTCTATCCGCGTGTTTCTTGGCGGCATCACTCCTCGTCTCTGCTGCCAAGTGTTGTAGCGTCGTATTACACACGAGTTTGCAAATCTGCGCTATCACAAGTATTAACGTACACAAATATGTGCGCCACTAAACCCAAGCGCACCAAAGGTTGCTACGAACAAGGACAAGTAGTCACCCGAGAGTGGAAATCGTTTGTCATGCCCAATGAAGGAAGAATTTTAGAAAAAGAGAAGGCAATTATAAAGCCATGACGGAGAAAATTTCTGCCGTAGTTCAAAGCCGAGTGCCTAAACCAAGAGCGGTGCACCTTTGGCTTCTGTCTAATTTCGATAACAACAAGTTGATGCTTAGCATGTAATAATGTTTACAAGTTCTATAATAAAACTTTAAATGAATTAGCACACTAGAATAGAAGGTGATCTGAAATTTAGATTTATTGCACTACAGGGCGTTATAAAATGACAGACTTAACAAGTAGTTATTATGCCAATTGTGAAGTTAAGCTCGCATGAGTTCGCTGTAGTTCTGCAACTCGGCTTCACTATCTTAGGGCAAGTGATGTTGTCGCCAAACATTTCTACTAAATCCAAGCTCCATATTGAAAAACACGTACTATTTCCGATTGGCCAGATCAAGGCTTTCATGGGAGTATCCAATTTGCTCGATATGTACGTAAATCAAACGGTGTTTTGCAAAAACAAGAGGGCAGATAAAGGAGACACTGACTGTCATAAATCCTTGTAATCGTTTTATTATCAAACGTGAAGCTCCATTTATCGTATACGGACGCTGCTCTATTACCAATACTTATATGATTGTTTTTGCGACTTGCTCCACGTAAGAACACATGGAACAATCTTATGGGCAATTAAATGAACAGTTAGTTCATTTAAATTCCCCGAGAAAACTCGTAAGCGAATTGGAGCCTGTTTTTAACGCCTTCACTGACTTATCCGAAACATTTTATAACACAAAATTCTACTGATAGCCAAGTAGTAAAGAATATTGGCTTATTACCTTTTCTTTCTTCCTTAATACATGTAGCGCGCTCTCGCAAAAATCACGCTTCGAACAACTTTTGTGTGCTCACAGGAAAGAAGAGTATGTAGGTTACTATTACCGCAATGTATCCCACGCCGCACAGTATTTGTGACGATATACACGAAACGGTCGGATTATTGTAAAGGCTTGATATGTATTCACATTTCTCAGACGAATTAAGACGTGAGAACGGTTGTATGGCACATCTCTCAAAGATTGAACATTAGCAAGAATTTTATATTATTAACATGTGTAGCTTTTTCTAGCGAGCATATAGCTTGCAAAGTTTCTAGGCGGAAACCTGTTTTTTAAAGATAGCTTCTCAGTCTCATTCGAAAGATAGGAGAAATCTTATATTTTTAAGACGCCCGCTACCCGCTTTACAGTTCGCTTTCCAACCACTTGAATAGAGTGTTATGATTAATTTGAGTAGGAAAGAAGGTTACGATGAGGAAATGCACATAATGACTTCACGGCAGTGCACTATAGCATAGCTTTCGAAAGTGGTATTTACTAGATCTGTACAAAAGAAATATACTAAAATATCAGAGTCCAATTTTACAACAACGAAATAGATAGCTTACAAAGAATATCATCATTGAAGGAGTAGAAGAGTAAGACAACTGAATGTGGAACACTTCCGGAGACCACTGCTAAGCCTTTTGTCACGGAATGGCCGGAACGACTATGGCGATACCACTTACCTATAGGTCACAAAGCAGAAACAAGGGTGACTCGTAACTGACCGAGATGAATAAGGAATGCCCTAATTCTACTTAACCTAACAAATTCATAGCAAGAACTTACATGACGTGAAATTGACTAGAAAAGATGGGAAGAAAGGACACTGCACAAGATCGTCAAAAGAACGGTACTACTGATGTTATGCAACTTTAATTCTGATAGAGCGGTTACGAAGCAAGAAGTTGAAGTAGCAGATACATGTATGACCTGCGTGAGATTTAATCACGTTGATAGAAATTGCTGCAACTCCTGTTGAATAGAATCTGTACATCAAGGGATATCAGATAAACTCACTTGCCTTCTACTTATAATTACTTTGATATTAATAACTTACTTATTTCTTCTAGAGTCTCTCTCAATTTCTCGATGTTTCGAAATTATAGAGTTGTTTAACTCAAAGAGAGCTCTCTGGTAGAGAAAAAATTTTGCTACCTTCAATACATCTTTGTCTTGACTGAGCATGGTAATAAGTATGACAATTTCCTGGTGACTGATGCCAACGAATTCTTCGAACCACTAAGGTTGATGGTCATAATACGCAGAGTTCCATTATCCCTTTGACCAGCATGTCGGTAGTTCGCCTGGAATGCAATGCAAATCAACTGAGCTGGGCGCGCTCCAGTAACGTAATGGTGGTTTTCTAGCAAAAGTGGATTTTCTTGCATAAAAGAAGTTTCATGGAAAGTACATGGTTAATGTGATAGAACATATTAGAAACAACGATGCGATGCTTTGAGGTCCTGTAATGCTCAAAGGAAAAGACAGATGCTTTTGAAAGGGACAATTTTTGGACTGCTATGGACATCTTCACACTGTCATGAATTTACCCATATTTCAATTATAATTATTGTTTAGCTCTCATATAATACAATTCGCCTTTAATCGTAGCTGCGAATGATGGAATCGTAAAAATAATTTTTCACATGAAGAATTTGTATCTTCGAAATTAATATAGCGACACGATTCTGTGAGTTTTACTACTCCTGAACTCATACAATCCAAAGTCATCATAGCGATAAAAAATCAAAAGATAAGATAAAACTTTCGGCGTTGATCAATACCTGAAGAATGCATCATGCGTTCGCTTTCAATTCTCAAATTCGCTTGAGGTGACTGAATGCAAACCTGTCTTTTAGATTGACTCGCGGTGGCCTCCCGTTGTATTTAGTCAGTGATGCTTATCTTCCTCTGTAATACCAGTTTACTGCCCGAAGTGAAAGATGGCTTGGTGAGCCGTGAGGACGAGACTGATTCGTAAACTTTGTGTGCGACGCAGAGCACTTCTAACCACTACGCCACATGAGCTCCTTATCACTAGTACCTACCCCCATTAGAAATTTTGGGTTCTTTTTGATTACGAAGGGACAAATGAAAAATCGATCTCATTTGATGGGGAGGAAGTTTTTATAGGAGTGTTAGAAACCTTTCGATAGCTCAGACTTGTGGCTACAGATCCACATTTCAGGTTTTTCGGAATACCTCCTTATAACTCTACAACATTCAAAAAAAAAATCATATTTTATTACACCCCGCGCTTTTTTTCTTATCTCGCTTATATCCCGCTACACAGAACTCCTTCGACTTAAACTATAGCACAAATTCAAAAATGTGGCTATTTTTTGAAAAGCTTTTTCGACCTTGATCTCCTCTGGTCTTTTGATTTGTGCTCTAAACGTTACCGGACAGAGCTCTTTCTTTAGGCTATTAGCAATCATCTGAAGGCGTAATGTATCCTGATTCTAGTGACGTGCTTATTTTCTGGAGAAACGGTTTAGCAGGAAGAATAAGATTGAGTTTTACATATTTGGAAAAGTGCAGGCTATACGACAAGGCGAGGGACGTGGCAGGAGGCGAGGTAGGGGCGAGGCGGCAGGACGGCCGATATCTTGTTATTTGATTCCGAACTTTTTCTCTGCTTCAAAGGAGGTTCTAGATAAAACGATTGGCTAAGATTTTACGAAAATTTACCTAACATTGATATGCCTTTCGACTTCCAGTGAATTAAATTCCTGATAAAAAGAAGGCGAAAGGCGAATATGAACATAATTTTTGATATGGATGCTACAACGTTATAGAAAGGTGTTTTGGATGACTGGCGATGTGGTGCTGCAGCCTCTAATATCTGCTTTCGAACGATTACTAACACTCATACGAAATGCTCCTCTCCAGCGAATGAGATCTGTTTTTAATTTTTCCCTACTAATTAGTGTGAACCAAATTTTCAAATATGAAAGGAATAAGGAACACATAATCAAATGCCTAAAACATCAGCATGAAAAATAAAAAAGCAGGAGTTAAAATTATAAGTTTTAAATTATGATCAATTATTCACCACTTACTTGAGCTTGTCTGAATGTGATCTCCATACTTTCCTGAGGACACTACTGTGCCTTTGATTTGGCTTCTCACATATGAAATAAGTGTTAGGTGAA